>JAIPRM010003752.1:0-25024 GCA_025469315.1 Stegophylla sp. TES_Ste_2020 | reverse complement strand
TTTAAAATTTTTTTTTTTTTTTTCCAAAAAAAAAAAAAAAAAAATTGAAGAATTGAGAAATTCAAAAAATGACCTCTCTAAAGTACAATCTAGAGGCAAATCCGATTTCAAAAAGTTATTGATCAAAACTTTTGGACAAGTATTTCTATACGAAAAGTTGTACACAGAAAAAAATAAAAAATAAAAAATAAACATCAATGTAAAAACACTAGCTTCTTCACTTCATTCAGAATGTTAAAGATAATTTAAAAGTTTTCACTGTTTAAAACTTAATTTAGTTGTAAAATGGTAATTTTGTTTTTTAGTTTGAAGAAAATAAATTTTTTTTTTCTCATATTATTAATTTCCTTCGTTCAGAATCGTTTTACTGAAGAAATGATTTATCGTTCCTTTAAAATTTAATACGCCCGTCAAGAGAATACCTCCCGTCGTGCGAAGTATGTCCGGCTTTTTTATTTATTAATTTACATTATAATGACTATGAGTTCTTATTTTGACCCTCGTAAATATGCGTGTAGGTTAATAAAATTTAAAAATATTCATAGATAGCACTTGGAAATAAAATCAAATAAAAATATACACAATACAAGTTAAAGTGAATCTATCATTATCTTTGTCTAGTAATAATTTATTGCATTCATCTTTATCTTTTAACAAATTGAAGACGTCAGTGCAATAACCAGACGGCTCCAGATTTTTTAAACGTTTAAACCACAATAGAATACAACTTTACTTTTTAATTTTTTTATTTATTCTTTTTTTTTTGATTACCAGTTTTTTTGGTATCGATGTGAACTACAATTTCAAATATTTTAAAAATAATAATTTGGTCGTTGCGGATTTTACAATATTCAGTTTATTTGTCCCCTGAAAAGTTTTTGAAAATGAAGTTGTCTTGTTGTCGCACAGACAACTTCAATTATTATTCAATTTAATGCCAACACTGCGCCCGACATGTATTTTTATTCCTAAACACTCAGCTGTGCGAATCGTTATCGACAACGTTACATCATTCGCGGGGATTCCGTTAACGACGACGTGGGGCCGTTCCGAATGGTTTTCGAAAAAAATATTTTTGAACGCAAAATATAGGCGCCTAGTCGCGCGTGAGATATAAACCTCCGGCCGTACAATATTCGGGGAAATCAACCGATTTCCAAGCCGAGACGTGTATTCAGTAGATTTTATTTACTCAAAAGTCGGAATTATTAATATTTATGAAACATACCGTTTTGGGGGCCATTACCGTTTCAATTGTTACGCGTTTTTTCGTTATTATTACGCATGCAAGCCCGGCATTTTAATTGCGGACTGTCGAGGGAACGCCGCCGCCAGAACGATTTTTGAATATTGTGGGGTGGTGCAGTAAGTGTATTTAAGTTTCGAGAGGGTTGCATAGGATATTATTAAAATTATTATGCATTCCGGCCGAGTGGGTAAAACGACGAAAAAATAAACAACGGTTTTTTTTTTTTTTTTCTACAATAAGTATTTTACCGAAAATCAACCACTCAATACGAAAAAACGAAACTAATTATTTTGATATTCAATATTTATGACGTGTTAAGAGCCACTTAAGCGGCTCATCTAGTGATGTGCAAATTCCCGAGGAATATTTCCAGGAATATTCCTGAGATGGGGAATTTATTATCGGGAATATTATATTTTTGAAAAAAAAAAATCAAAATCGTTCGAAATATGTTTCAATGTTTAATTCGATTTATAACTGTGACTGATCCGAATGACAAAATATGTGTTTTTACTAAAAATATTAATGGAGAAAAGCTCTATATTTGAGTAATTAAAAAAAAAAAAAACAATTAATATTTATTCGATGTAAATCTAATTTAAGTGTATACTAGTCGTGAGTGCAAAGATTGTAATTAATTTAAATAATAATAATAATAATAAAAAAAAAACATTTATAATTATTACTATGCTTAACAAAGAAGATAATAAAGTGGTACGAAATAAAGTAGCTGGTACACTAACTGTAATTCGGTTTCTTTTTTTACCTACTGTCTTAAACTCATACGTATTACCGCTACAGTCATAATCGTTTATTTATATATATATATTTTTTTTTTTTTTGAAGAAATATTCCCAAGAGGTTTGGAAATATTCCTTGTTCCCGGGAACATTCCTCGGGGAATATTCCTAGTGGCACATCACTAGGCTCTGGTTGAAATCAAAGGCTGGCAAGTTAATTGAATTTTTGGTAACTCAGTTCAGTTAATTTAAAAGTTGAATATAATAATAATAACAAAGTTATTAATTAAAGTTCGGTTAATTTTTTATTTTTTTTTTGAATTCTTTTGATTCAATTAATATACTAATGGTGGCAATTTCATAACATATGCATAGGCATACAAAACGTTTAAATGAATTAGAATGCATTATATAAAAAATTAAATACCTAATTTTTATTTTTAAATTTAAAAAAAAGAAATTTTTATTCAAATTGGATAAAATAGTATGGATGAGTTAAGTTGATAAAACATCAAACGCAATAAATCAAGTGGAAAGTTAAAGTTTACATAATTTTTAACTCAACTTATTCATGTCCAGGCTTGTTGAAATATTAAATATTTTTACATCGAAAATAGAGTAATTAAATTATTTTTGTTTCACAATCGACGAAGAAATGTACTTCTTTTTGCACACTGGACACGATTTGGATACAGACTAAAGTCTTTCACCTTGATAATAATTATTATAGTATTATGTTCACAAAAATGATATGAGAGGAAATGTACAGGAAAATGTACAATGAAATATGTAATAGGTAGGGCAGATGACTTGTAGCATTTGCATTATTTGTTTTGCACAGTTACAAAAGTGAGTACGAAATAAATATGTTTCATGCTTTTACAAAGCTATTTTGAAATTTTATTTAGCATATAAATGCTAATTTTTTTTTTTTTATTTCATATTTTTATACTGTATTTTTAAAACTTTTTGAGACATATTCAACTTATTTCAATTTTTTCCACACCGACATTTATATTAGGTATTTCAATACAATTCAGTCAACATTTTTAGATAAAAAATGTATTTATTTTTAATTCTTGTCGCATAATATTGTTTTTGACTGTCCGTGGACACGTCATGTATTTCCTAGAAACGTTTGATGAATGCGATTAAAGCAATAATAATAATGAATTTGCTGTAATATTAATTTTATTAATATATACATAATCATACGTATATGACATGACAATGGTTTAAATTATATTTAAATAATTAAGTAATTGTTTTGAAACTAATTTTAAAGCCTATTTATTTCATTAATACTTTTAAATGAAATCGCAAAAAAAAAAAAAAAATGCTTGTTAATGCATATTTTAAGTTAGGGTGACCATATTTAAGAAAATAAAATACAGGACAAAAGTATTTTTCATAATATTTTTAAATAATTAAGTATTTATATATTTATGTATTTGAATCGTGACAAAAGTATAATTTTTAAACTACTTATTATAGATTAAATTTGAACACACAAAAACATTATTTTGAAAAACATAAAATAACATAATGAAACTAAATTGATACTTTTTAAAATTTCTTCGAATCCTTTATTCAATTCATATTGTGTACTTTACTTTTTTTAAAAAAAAAAAACTTGTTATTTCTAAATTCTTACATTATTTTATTCAATAATTTCATTTCAAAAATTTTAAATCAACAGTTAATCAAAAAACGGGATTAATATGGGACAAACTCGAAATTACGGGACAAAAAGCGTTCCGAGAGAAGTTTGTGAGGACACAGAGCCGAAATAAAGGAAATCCTGTGTAAAACAGGACGTATGGTCACATTATTTTAAGTGCATATTATGAGCATTACAATCGAATTAAATCTCAATCGATTTGAGCCGAAAAAGTTTATTTTTTGGAATGAAATAAATTTTCAAAAAATAAACACACATTTTTTGTAACTGTTGATGGGTATCGAAAGTGCTTACGATACCACGAACGCACGTCTAGCCTACAGCTTAAACAAAAATACCCAAACCATAAGCGTCGTGCTGAATCGTAAAATCAAAAATTCACGCGACGTCGTGTGAAATGTTATAATAATTATTATTCGATCGTTTATTTATTTTTTTTCTCCTCCTCCGACGGTCAGCTCCATCGCGATCGCGTCGTCACGCCACGGCGTGTGTGGTCGATCGGATCGATAGTATTGTGTTCGTTACTTCCCCCCCCTCCACCCCTCCTTACCGATTTCATTTTGAATATGATAACGACATAAAGCCCGGGACATAGTTCCCCGTACCATGGGTATTCTTCGCTCCTCGGGTGGGATTTTTGGAGGTCGTGTAGAATTTTTTTTTTTTTTTATAGCAAGGAACTTTTTCAATAAAATAATAATTCTTTGAGAGGAGTTTCAGTTTGTTCGAGGTAATTTTACACGAAAATTATAAAGTTTATTAATAAAAAAAAAATAAAAATATTTTGTACTCGGCCAGATCAACAGTCCCACTGTTGACTGAGAACAGGAAAAAAACAAATCGATGAGAAAAAAGATTGTTAGAAAAATTTTTACGTTTTCAAAATTTTCTCGCGCCAAAATATTTCTATCCATATTTTAATGTTGACGTAAAGTTTAGATTGAAAAAAAAAGTTCACAAGTACTTCCATGTTATGTTAAAGGTGTTTACAGAAAAAAATTGAAATAAAATATTAGCATCGTTGTAAAAACACTAGCTTCTTCACTTCGTTCAGAATCTAAAATGTGTCTTGGTTCATTGCACACGCATATGTCTATATGACGAGCATTATTAGATTAAAAAACAATTAAAATTTTAAGTAAGATTTTTTTTTTTGTTTTTATACAATAGCAATAATTATAGTCGTTATACGTTTTTCTGATACTCATAATATCTGTTTAATGCAACACTTGTGTAATTACTGCATTGCGTTAGTAATCGTAATATTATTATAATATTATTATCTACTGACAAACTTTGTTCATTAGTAATCGATATTCGTAGCGAAAATTCCGTTTGATGTCAGTTTTAAATTTTACAACAAGAAAAAAGATCTGATTGACTACAGACGTTTCAGATCAATTCGAGTAAGTAAACAACATTTTTTTGGATTCTGAACGAAGTGAAAAGGATCTAGTGTTTTTACACTGAAAACGTTTTTATTTATTTTCTTTTTCCTTTTTAGATTTTTAACGAAGTGAGGAAGTTTATATTTTTACAATAAAATTTATTTTTATTCTACTGTGAACACTTTTGTATAGAAATACTCATCCAAAAGTTTCGACCATTTTTAAAATATCTCTATATTTTTTATAAAAAACGCGAAAAATCTGACACAAAAAAAAAACGTAAAATATGCTATAATCGGAATTTTTGTAAGGAGATACGATTTGTTTTTAAACGCGACACTAGAAATATACGACAGATGGGACACGATGGAATATTTACGAGGCGACGGCGACCTTCGAAATATCGTATTGGCCACTGTTGTCCATTTGAAAAATGCATTTTATACCCGTGCGGACGCAAAGGATCGGCTAGTCGCACATATTTATGATGATGGGAAAATAGAGACAACAAAGCGAAGTGAAGACGTCGTCGTGAACTCGCTGGACAACTATCAAATTCGTCAATGCGCGGAAATAAAAAATCGTTTTCACGTGTATAAAAACGATTACAAAACGGCAACATCACTAACACTGAAAAATATCTTAACAGTGTCAACTATAAAAACAACAACTGTGGTTCAAACATTGTTTAATGTTGTTGACATGGTTGGCAAAAAGTTGAATTGTTCTAGTAAATCTCGTTCGTCGAAAAAATACGATGACCCAGTATGCGATAACAGTGAAATTCGTGAAATTCGAAGTATTTCGTATTCGATTTCGCAATTGACCGGAAACGACACTATAAACGGAATGGAATTGCTAGCAAAAGGAATATATTTCAAAATTGGCATGGTGACATTAAAAAGTATCCGCGATATACAAATTGACATGTCAGAAAACATGTTGAACGTGTACGATCTCGTTGAGTATCAACACTTGTTCGTTCAATGGGCTTTTTGTGTGTTTTACACTTTTTGGTTTGTTGTCACCGAAAAAATGTACAATTATTCAAATGCGGATAAAAAACTTAATCGGTCTGCGCATGAAGATAAAAATCGTGCCGGTGGAATTAAATATGTTCTAGAATTTAACTCGGAAATAAATGCATATAAAAAATATAACCAGTATAAGAAGTATGCGGATTTTTCGCGAGAGAAAATATATTTTTTCAATTTGTTGTGTAAAAAAAAGCAACGCAGCATTTCATGATTGCAGTACAATTGCAGAGATGATAAAGCAAGAAATATTCAAACCAATGGCTAAATTACTAGGAATTGTTTATGTGAAATTCTCAGATATTAATTACATTCAAGGCATTGAAAAGTATATTGGTGAATTGCAATTATCTGCAGATTTATCAAATATACATTCGTTCATAAAGAAAATTTTCTCGATGGTAGATAAAAAATTTATATTTTTGGATCCTGCTTAACAAACATAATACAATAATCATTATTAATTTTATACTTTATTTATTTTTTTTTTTTTTGTGTTAAAATTAATATTATTCATCTTAATAGCTTATAAATTGGAAATCATTAACAGAATTTAATGTCCACGACAGTAAATTTAAATTAAAAACCCATTTTAATGATTTTTTGTATATTAATTAACAATGTCAGTGTCCATTCATAATGATTAAATATTTCAACTACCTATGACACGTTTTTCATTTCATTTTTTACAGTAATTTTTAGAAATGTATAATAATTAATAACTTAACCACATATCTAATTATATGAAAAAAAAAAAAAAAAATATATATTTATTATATATATTTATATATGTTATATTCAGCTAGTTTTATAGACCACTATTAACTGAGAGCAGAAAAAAAAAAAATTAAGAGAAGTGCATTTTGGAAAAAATTTTCTATTTCTTACACTCCAAAACATTTCTCATACTATTGTCTATCGATATTTAAATTTTCATAAAGTTTCAATTGAAAAAGTTAATCAGTTTCTAAGGTCTTTTTTGTCAAATTTTGGTCAGTTTTTTCCAATTTTTGAGATAAATTTAGAGAATTTGATAACTGACGTCTTAGAAGTATTGCTATTTGAATTCAAAAAGTTACTAGTTGAAACTTTTGGACAAGTATTTCCCTACGACAAAATTGTTTACAGAAAAAAAGAAAAAAGAAACATGACGTAATAAGTACCTGTAGAAGAAAATAAAAATGCCCCGTTAGGTTAATTTCATGATAAAATGAATATCCGACATGTTATTTAATAGTATAATAATACATAATTTTACTACACACAGTTGAAAATAAGTAAAATCCATTCGTGTATTTATTACCAACACGTATTGAATATACATCATAACAAAGATTCACAAAAAAAAAAAAAATAAATAAATAAAAAATGTGTCTAACATTGCATTATGAGACAATAACTGAAAGAAAAATGTGGCACTGGCATACCGATATTACGAGTAATTATGAGGAGAAAAACAATTGAAAAATATTAAACGACAATATATTTTTCAAAACGACAATAATTATAGTAATTAAATTTGATATATTGATATACATTTACGATTGTCATATATGTTTGTGTGACACATGTTTAATTACTGTATTATGTTAATAATTCTAATATGATATTATACACTGTCCAATCTCGGTTATTTGCCATCGATATTCGTAGCAGTTTATCTGTTTGATGTTAGTTTCAATATTTAAAACGAGAAGAAAGTGCTAAATTGATTCAGACGTACATCGATTTCAGTAAGTATTCAAAATTTACAATCTCATTAAACAGATTTCATAAAATATATTATACTATTGAGTTCTTCGTAAAACATTATATCTTCTCTTCTTCTTTTGGTCAAAGGCCTCTCAAGACCATCCCATCTCACACCCATTCCTCCATTCTTCTCTATCCATTAATCTTTCTTTACAATTCGTTCCTCCACATAGTGATTGCACATCCTTTTTTACTGAGTCTTCCCATCTTGTTTCGGGTCTTCCCTGCAGTGGTATTTTTCCACGCGGGTTTTGTTCTAACACTGTTCTTCACATAGTTCATTTTGGCTCATCCAAGCGTGGCCTGCCCATTGGAACCTTCGCCTTTTTATCACTTCTGTTATGGTTGTGTTTTGGTATAATGTTTTTAGCCCTGTATTCTTTCTCCTTCTCCATTCTCTTTATCCTTAACTGGTCCATAGATTTTCCTCAATATCTTTCTTTCCATTATTCAAAATTTATTTTCTTAAAATATTATATTATTTATTTTATTTTATTTTTATCGTATTGAAAAATTAACTAACTTAATAGGTTCATCCGGAAAAATATTTTATAGTTTAGTAGTTTGAAATCATTTGAGCCTATCTTCGTGTGTAATTTCTATAAATGATTCATTTTAACACATTATCAATCAATATTTATACTATTCGAAGTAATATATATATATATATATTTATTGCATTTTGTGTTTCTGTAGTGTCCGATCGTTATCAGACTTCGAGGGAATAAAATTTCGATCAGAAATAGTCTTTTTTCACATACAGTGAGTTTAACAAATATAAAATATATATAATCTAGTAGTATAATTCGTGTCAAACTACTTGTTGGTAAGCACAATGTCCTCCTCTTTGGTAATTGCCGTTGTTTGGTGCATAATTATGATTACAATACGATCTGTTTACACCAATGCTGGCCACGATGTTGGCGGCAATATTGACATCGTCACAAAATCGTTTGTGAACTTCAGCGAATTCGGTTCGTTGTTAGAAAATTCCAGGTCTTTGTTAATGGGAGGAAAAAAGATTAACTTGGAACAGTGGTACTCGGAGATTGATAATTTCGACGATATGGACGACAGTAATTCCATAGTGACATTCACATTTCTAAAATGCGAATGTGCGTATCGCCTGAGGAAAATAATGAATGCTATTTTTTCATTTATGAAATATTGTCCGCCCGGCGAGGGAAAAGAATTGATAATGCATAATGCGAATATGTGTTTCTACGGTATTGATTCATTAATAAAAATCGATGAAACCATATCGCGAACTATTACTATATTATTTGCACTTGTCGACAGACATCACAGTCTTAAAACGCACGAACAGTATTTTTTGAAAACTCTGTTAACGGCGTACACGTACATCGACAGTTTTAACGACCCGAAAAACCATCAGACTCGTGTCTACAAATACATATTTGAACAATATTATTCTGCTAAACATGCCGCGTTTGTGAAAATGCGACGCGCGGTATTGCAAATAACGAATATGATTTACGGCTTCACTATTGAACATTGCGATTCCGAAACAACGAATAATATTTACGAAGACCCACGACTGTTCGAACTCTGGAAACAAAAGAACGTTATGCACGTATGGGATGATTTCGATGTTTTCCTTCGGAACGTTGTGACTTTTGACAATGAATCACCACAGTACTCGCCCATTTCTATGGATGACATTAAATTGCGGAATTGTATGGACAGTGACGTTTCAACGGAAGACGACAAGTACAACAGGTTTTGTTCGATATATTTGCAAAAATCATCCGTACAGAAGGGTGACACGGATAGTCTGTTGACCGTCCCCGATTTGTTTGAAGAAGTCAAGTACTCGTATGAACTGGAAAAGGTCTACGGGTATATGCTAGTGATTTACAAAGTTGTGTGGAAATCGATACTCCGGGAAACGGTGGAGCACTGGAAGAAAATCGATCGGTCGGATATTGAGAAATGCGAAGGGATAACGTCGAAATTGCAATCGTCGGATTTCCCTATTGAAATGTTTGAACATTTCGAAATCGTGTGTAAACTACAAAATTTCAGAAATTCGGGTAAACTTCGCGAATTGGACGCACGAAAAATCGCCGAAATCAGATTGAAAGAAGACAGTTTTACCGACGTGCATCTGCCGGAAATCAATCGGGATGTAAATATTCGCCTATCGTTGGCGGATATTATCAGTGTTATACTCGGCAACGGGTTTAGAAAATTTTGGTTAGTGTTCAATTCACTTCGTAGAGCGTCGGAAAACACTTCGCTGTCGGTGTACAATTCGTCGTTGGATTTAGACCTGAATAACGTTCATAATCCGACGGACGACATTCAAAATAAATGCAATAAATTGACTGACATTTACTACGACTTTTTCACCGTCCAATCTGTGTACGCTGAATGCTGCTCATCGGGCAGCAGTGGAAAAACGGTCTGGAATTCTAAATCGAATTGCTACGAAGAAATCCGCAGTAGTTATAAATTATTTTTGAACATTTTACTCTACACATACGCCAACTGGGACGTAATCGATTATTTACAAGGCGACGGCGACCTTCGAAATATCATGTTGGCTGCTATTGTCCATGTGAAAAATGCATTTTATACCAGTGTAGACGAGAAGGATTATCAAAACGATTCGCGAATTGCAGATGTGTTCGTTCGAAAACGTGAAATATCAAAACGAAAAGAAGACTACGTGATGAATTTGCTGGACAACTATCAAATTCGTCAATGCGCGCAGGTGAAAAATCGTCATTACGTATACGATAACGAATACAACAATGTCCGACGTAAAAAATTGAAAGATGTCTTTATAAAGCCAATTGAAGAAAAATCGTCAGATGTTCTTGAAAAGTGTGGTAAAAAGATCGGTTGTATTCTGAAGTCTTATTCGAAAAAAAACGGCGACGAAAACAGTAGCGTTCACGACGATAACAGTGTTTTGTATTCGATTTCACAATTGACCGGATACGACAGTATACAAATGATGGATTCACTCGCAAAAGGTATATATTTCAACTGGCACGGAGAGATTAAAAACATAAGTGATATACAAATCGACGTGTCAGAAAACATGGTGAATTTATACGATCTCGTTGAGTATCAGATTTTGTTCGTACAATGGGCGTTTTACGTATTTTACAGTTACTGGTACGATGTCGTCAAAGATGTATACAATTCAAGTACGGATAAAAAATTAAATCTGTTTTCCAGCGGTAAAAATTGGCTCGAAGGAGTTCACTGTATTCTAGAATTTAACGATGAAATGAAAGCATACCGTAAACGTTTCCAGTATAAGAAATACGCTAATTTTTGTCAAGCTAAAATATACATTTATAACATGTTGTGTAAATACGACGCAAACTGTCCGGATAGTAGGGTGGCAGAGTTGTTAAAGGAGGAAATAATAAATCCAATGGCTAAATTACTGGGAACTGTTGATGAGAAAACCTCAGGTACGAATTATATTCAAGGCGTCAGTGAGTATAACGATGGATTGCCGTATTCTTCAAAGTTATCAAAAATACATTCGTTCATAAAGACAATTTTCTCGATGGTAGATGATCAATTTATATTTTTATATAATAAATAATCACTATAAATCCATCGTTATTATATTTATACTTCGATTTTATTACGGTAAAAGTGTTATTATTCGTCTTAAATGCTTAAAAATTATCAAAATAATTTACAACATTTGATGTCCATCGCAATATGTTGAAATTAAATGTCCACATTGATGATATTTTTTGCATTTATATATTTCAACTACCTATGAAACGTTTTGTCACATATTCGTCGGTGTAAGTTAATTCATTCTGTATTATATATTGTGTTACATCACTTACCCATATTAATATTATTTAAACCCATTACTGTGTGTACACTATAGTTATATTGCAGATAAATCCCTACATTAAACTATATGATTTCTTATAATTGTCTTGGAAACTTAAGTTATTTCGTTGTTTTCACTAAGTCTATAGTATTAGAAAAAATGTTAATTAGCATTAGATACGGCAATATTCACCGCTATTATATAACTATAAAATATTTTCTGCCTTTCTGTACAATATTATTGTTATGATCATGAATATTTTATGCACATGAAATGAAAATTTCATATTCTTAAGTCACTGGACACGCACGTTAATTATACGAGAAGTAATTTGTAAGCATTTTAGAATTTCAAAAATATGTTTATTTTAGTTCAATCAACAATGTCATGCACACTTTAACTGCGTAGTTAATTTAGTTGATTATATGATTTGATTCTACGTGTACATTGTCATGTATTAAATTGAATAAAGGAACCATAAATTATATTAAATATTCATATTTATTTTTTACAGTTATGTTTAGAAAAGTGTAATAATTAATTACTATATCACATATCTAAATATTATGTTTTATTATGCAACGGTTCTAAATGGAAGGATTAACGAAATTGTCATTATCAATAACTCTGAATGAGTTCCATTTATGTTATTAAAGTCAATAAATACTTAGGAACATGTCGAAAACATTGTTTTAGTGAACTGGAAATTTAAATGTATTTATAAGTAATGCCATAATGTCATAGACAAGGATTGAATAGAGGCTTTTGTATGTGTGTGTGTGTGTGTGTGTGTGTAATGTAATAATTACAATCTTAATATAAATGGAAAAAGCAATAAATATTTATTTTATAATACTCGTAAATCATCTATTATTAGTGTAATTAATGAATAAATAACTTTATTTCTTAATAATAGTACACACTTTTTAAGATCGAGTACTATTCACCCGTAATCGAGGTGCACTCAGAACGAAGCACACCCTTAGGGACTCCGGGGTCTGAGGAAAAGAAGAGCCCCATCTAGGCTCTGATTGTTTTGTAATATATCACAAAACATTACTAAAATGAATGTATAAATCGAATTTTATTTGATGAAATAAATCATTAGGTTCAACTACTTGGTCACATTTTTTAAATGCTAATTTATCTAACGGACTGTGAATAATAGAATGATATTGTAATCCTTAGCTTTTTGAAATATACGGAATTTTTAAAAATACCGAAGAATCAGAAACAAAAACTCGTACACGAGCACCACATCAAAAGACGTTTTTACTCGCGGTTTTATCGAAATTAATATTTTCGGTAATTTTATTGATTTCAAAAAGTAGTAGTGAAAAATTAAGCCCGAAGGCCTATTTATTATGGGCCGGGAACAACTTGGCCTCCTCTGACCCAAGTGCCTGTGGAAGGATAAGGCAAATAATTATTATTAAGTGATTATTCGAGACGTTTTATATTGCGTCAAAATATTACTTGATTATACGCTATTGAAAATAAGTAAATTTCGTACACGTATTTAATATCTACACGTTATGTAGTGTAAAAAATATATTTCTGTCTAGCATAGGGATATAAAGCCATCACGGAAAATTATCTAGCACACGTACATCGACATTACGAGTATTATAAGGGGGGGGGGGAAACATAATACCGATAGTTACAATATATTTTCGATCCTCGTATCTGTAACTACTATACAACACATGTGTAATTATTACCGTGTTACGTTAATAGTCGTAGTGTAATAATAATATCGTCTACTGACGAAACTCGATTTAGTTGTTATCGATATTCGTAGTAGAACATCAGCGCAGCAGCTGCTGTTAAATGTCACTTTCAATTATTTTCACAACAAGAAAAAAAAAGCTAATTGTATTCAGACGTAGTTCGATTTCAGTGAGTATACAAAATTTCGATTATCACAATTATTACAACATGATTAATCAGATTTAATAAAATAACTGATGCTATCCTAGGGTGACCATAATTAAGTAAATAAAATACAGGACAAAAATATTTTTCATAATATTTTTAAATAAATAAGTATTTATTACATTTATAAATGTGTGTGTGTGTGTGTGTGTGTGTGTGTGTTTTTGAATCGCGACAAAAGCATAATTTTTAAACTACATACTATAAATTGAATTTGAACACAAAAACATTATTTTGAAAAACATAAAATAACAGAATAAAACGAAATTGATACTTTTTAAAATTTCATCAAATCATGCATATTGTATACTTTACTTTCTAAAAAAAACTTGTTAATTAATTTTACGATTATAACTGATCTAATGGTATCCAAAAGATTTATTTAGATTCTTACATTATTTTATTCAATAATTTTAAGTCAAAAGTAAGTCAAAAAACGGAATTAATATGGGACAGACTTGAAATCACGGGACACAAAGCGTCCTGAGAGAAGTTTGTCAGGCCAACAGGACACAGAGCCGAAATAGAGGACAATCCTGTATAATACAGGGCGTATGGTCACCCTATGCTATCCGGGTTTTTCATAAAACATTAAATTATTATTATTTTTTTTACGAAAATGCTAAATCCGGAAAAATATCTTTTAATATAGAAATAATTTGAGCCTATTTTCGTGTGTGTATTTTCCACAAATGATTCGTTTCTAAATTTTATTAATCATATATGTTGTTATTCGAAAAACAACAACAAAAAAAGGCAATTTATTGCATTTTGTGTTTATAGACGTCACAATCATTATCAGACCTCCGCGGGAATATTTCAATCGAAAATAGTTCTGCTCAAATTCAATAGCTGAACTAAAAATTATTTTTCGTCAAACTACATATTATTTCACAATGTCCTCCTCCTGCGTAGTTGTTCTGCTTTGGTGTATTTTTATGATTACAATACGAACGGCGGTTTGCACCGATGTGATCAACAACAATGTATATACGGTCAAAAAACCGTTCTTGAATTTCAGCGTGTTCAATACGTTGATAAAAAGTTCCGAGTCAATATTCATAGGAGGAAATAAAATCGACTTGACGGATTGGTATTCAGAGATTATTGAAAACAACAACGACGACAAAGAGAATGACGTTAATTTAATAAAGGCAATCACGTTTATAAAATGTGAATGCGCGTACTACCTAAGTGAATCGATGAGTGTTGTTTATAATTTTCTGAAATATTGTCCGTCCGGCGGGAGAAAAGTAAAGAAATACGTAGACGCGTACAATTGTTCTCATGGCATCGATTTACTGGTGAAACTCGATGAAATCATATCGCGAGCAGTGACTACGTTATTCGAAATCGTTAACAGATACGAAAATCTCAAATCGCACGAACATTATTTTTCGAAAACACTGTTAACGGCATTTGTGTTCGTCAGTAGCTTCAAAGACTCTACGCGTCAGACCATAAGCACGTCGTACATACTTACTCTCAGCGAATCCGATCGTTCTGGGCACGCGGCGTTATTCGTCAAAATGCTGCGCGCGGTATTGCAAATGACTAATCTCTTTCACGCGTACGCCATTGAACATTGTTACTGGACACCGAACGTAAACGTCTACGGGGGCGACGAGGAGTCGAAAGAATTCTGGAATTCGCCGAGTTGGCACAACGTGTGGGACGATTTAAACGTTTTACTCGGGAAAGTCGTTTCGTTCGACGACCGTCACTCGGTGTACACGGCGATCAGTATGGACGGCATTAAGTTGAGGAATTGTACGGGTAGCGATGATGTTTCAACGGAGGACGACAAGTACGATACGTTTTGCATGTTATATTTACAAAACTCGTCTGTGCGAACGGGAAATTCGGATAGGATGTCATCGGTCCGCGAACGGTTCGGAGAAGTCGAACACTCGTATGAAATCCGTTCCGTTTACGAGTACATGTTGGCGATTTACAAAGTCGTATGGAAAACGGTACTGAGGGAAACGGCTGAGCACTGGAAGGAACCCGATCCTTTGGATATCGAAAATTGCGATGGAATAACGTCGAAATTGCGTTCGCTAGATTTCCCGATGGAAATTGTTGACCATTTCGAACAATTCGTGTGTAAACTTCAAAATTACAAAAATTCCGGTCGCATTGGAATGTCGGGCGCCCGAAGGATTGTCGAAACTAGACTCAGAGCTGCAGACCGTCTTTGGGACGTGCGTCTGGCCGAGATCGATCCGAATTCGGCGAAACATCAGCAGCTGACGTTGGCAGATTGCGTGAAAGTCATATTGGGCGACGGATTCAAACGATTCTGGTGGGCGTTTAATGCGCTGCATAAAGCGTCGGAAATGAAATCGCGCTCGGTATACGATTGGACACTGGATTTGGACCTAAATAATGTCGAAAACCCGTCGGACAGTATTAAATATAAATGCGATAAACTGACGGACATTTACTTTAATTTTTTCGTCGTTCAATCCGTGTACGCTCAAAGTATAGAAACGACGACGGCCTCGAATTCGAAAACCAACTGCTCTGCAGACGTCCGCAGAAGTTACGACTTGTTTTTGAACATGTTACTATACGTATACGACAAATGGGACGAAATAGATTATTTACGAGGCGACAGTGACCTTCGAGCAATCGTATTGGCCGCTATTGTTCATTTGAAAAATGCGTTCAATGCCAACGGTGTAGACCGGGAAGAAATTCGAAACGGTTCACGACTGGCAGATTCGTACGTTCGGATTCGCGAGAAATTAAAACGAAGAGAAGATTTGCTTATGAATTCGCTGGACAACTATCAGATTCGTCAATGCCCGGATGTGAAAAATCGTTATTACGTATACGAAAAGATATACAACGCTGGCAGACATCAAACACCACAACTACTGAGAGATATCTTTGTAATTCCGACGGAGAATACATCTCGAGTCGATAAAGTTCTAAATGAATTGCAACGTTTCACTCGCACCGTGTTGAATTGTTCTGGAAAATCAGGTTCCGTAGGAAATGTTGGTAACAAATTGTCCTGTGATAGTTATCCTAGAATAATTTATGCCGGTACAAGCGTTTTGTATTCGATGGCGCAACTGACTGGGAACAACGTTATGTATAAGATGGAATTATATGCAAAAGGAATATATTTCAACTGGCGCGGAGAGAGTAAAAGTATTCGCGATATACAAGTGGACGTGTCCGAAAACATGTTGAACGTCAACGATCTCGTTGAGTACCAACGTTTGTTCGTTCAATGGGTGTTTTATGTGTTTTACAGTTTATGGTTTGTTGCCGCCGAACATATGTATACGGATACGAATAAACAATTAAATCCATCTGCTTTGGATAAAAATTGTCCTACCGATATAAAACGTATTCTAGATTTTAACGTGGACATAAATGTGTACGAAAAATGTTACCGGTTTAAAAAGTACGCTGATTTTTGTGGAGATAAAATCATTTTTTTTAATAAGTTGTGTGAAAACGACAAAGGATGTAATGGAAAGAGGATTGCAGAGATAATAAAGGAAGAAATATTAAGTCCAATGGCTACGTTACTCGGAACTGTCAATGTGAAAAACTCGTATAATAGTTATATTCAAAGCGTTAGAGTGTATAATAAATATGATTTGTCAATACCTGGTACTTTGTCAAATATGCATTCGTACATATACACGATTTTTTCAATTGTAGATAAACAATTTATATTTTTGGATGGAGCTTAATATTAACAATTATTCCAGTGTCCATTCGTATTAATATAATAATATTATTGCTACCTACGAAAAGTTTTGTCATATTATATTCATTGGTGTAAAGTAATTTATTCTATATTATTTTGTGTGACTCGCTTATCTCTATTAAAATTAACTTTATACATTCCTGTTGTAAGTTATATTGTAGTTGATTTCCTATAAAAAAAAAAAAAAAAAAAAAACTATGACATTTATAACGAGCGTCCCGGAACTTAAGTTATTTCATAATTTTAATTAAAATAAATTGTTAATTAGCATATTAAGATACGGACATATTCATCTATTACACGATATTTTTTGCCTTACTGTATATTATAATTTTTGTTGTAATAATATGAGTATTTGATGTACATGAAAAAACACTTTTATATTGTTAAGTCATGGAAGACGCACATTTATTAAATAATAATTATTTTGTTAGCGTTTTAGAATTTTAAAAATAATATGTTATTTTAGTTCAATCAAAAAATATGTCATGCACAATAAAAGTGCGTAGTTAATTATTATATTTTATTCCACGTGTACATTATCAGTTATTAAATTGAATAAAGGTGCCGAAAGTTATTTTAAATATTCATATTTATTTTTTACACTAATGTTTTGATTGATAATTATAAGAATTAATAAGTATACCAGACATTTAAATATTATGTTTGATTATGCAAAGATTCTTAATAGAAGGATTAAAAGCACGACTCTATATGAGTTCCATTTATGTTATTAAAGCATAAATACATTTACATGTATTTATACGTAAAATCCATACTGTCCTAGTATTATAAGACAACGATTGAATAATGGCATAAAGCCTCATCAGATATATTTTTAGGTCAGTCAACCCATTATTAATTGTGTTTACTTAAAATATATTTATAACGTTTAATATACTTGGTAATGTATTGAGAAATCGGCACGAAAATGGAAGTAGAGGTATGTTTCGTGAGCATGATAAGTGTAGCAATGTTTTTACGTTAAAAGATTTTAAGAGTAAAAAATCATCCTTGGAGGATTCACTCCTCCTCAGATGGAATACTCTTGGTTCGTGCATAAAATTTTAAAGAAACTGTAAATCATATTTTTAATAAAATGATTCTGAGTAGAGTTTCAATTAATATGCCATAATAATAATTGTAGATTAGGTAAGATTTTTTAAAAATGTTATATTTTGATAATTTCGAGTACTCGATATTTGAAAGTGTGTGTGTGTGTGTGTGTGTGTCATGTTATAAATGAAGAAACAATAATACAAAGTTATTTTTATGAATTCATAAGAAGTCATCGATCTTTTTTTTTATTAGTGTAATTTTTGGTATATACGTGGGAATAATTGGATTTTGAGCTTTTTGTAGATATCACTTTAATTTTCAATATTTATACGTTCATAATAAATTAATTTTTACAAAAATAATTATGATAATAATATTGATGCTTAGCGCTATATTGATTTAATACTGTAGTAAGTGTTTATGAATTTAGATTTGTATTTCAATTTTTAATGCATTAATGTCGTATACCTAACAGTGCACGTTTTGGTATCTGCGTCTGAAGTTCGAACGTGCGGAGAGCAGTGAATATATTATTTTCATTCAAATTCGAGGAATTTTCGATGAATGTTTACATCTGCACTTTGAGATAATTATATAATTATTTGTTTATATATATGTTATATTCAGCTAGTTCTATAGCCCACTATTACCTGGGAGTAGGAAAAAAATTTAGTAGAAATGAATGAAGGAAAAATGTTCAATTTATTTTCACTTTTTCAAATTTTTTATACTCCAAAACATTCATCACACTATTGTCTATCGATATGTAAATTTTTATAAAGTTTCAATTAAATATGTTAGTTTCCAAGGTCATTTTCGTCAAATTTCTTTTAGTTTTTCCCAAATTTTATATTATAGTAGCATAATAACAGATAATTTTATTACACACAGTTGAAAACGAGTAAAATCCATACGTGTATTTATTACCTATACGTTATATTATTGAATATACATCTTAACAATGATACAAAAAAACAAAAAAAAATAAATGTGTTTCTATCTAACCCGGCATTATGAGACAATATCTGAAAGAAAAACGTGGCACTCGCACACCGATATTACGAGTAATTATAAGGAGAAAACAATTGAAAAATATTAAACTACAATTTTTTTTTTTTTTCAAAACGGCAATAATTATAGTAATTACATTTGATATATTGATATACATTTTCGATTGTCATATTATATGTTTGTGTGACACATGTTTAATTACCGTATTATGTTAATAATCCCCTAATATTCTATGCACTGTCCAAACTAGGTTATTTGCCATCGATATCCGTAGCAGATTATCTGTTCGATGTTAGTTTAAATATTTAAAACGAGAAAAAAGAGTTGATTCAGACGTACATCCAATTTAGTAAGTATTCAAAATTTTGACTATCCTAGTTACAATCTTTAATAAACTGTATGATATTGAGTTCTTCGTAAAACGTTAAGTAACTTGACTAACTTAAAATGATAAATGATTCATATTAACACATTACAAATCAATTTTCACTATTCGAAGTGATATAATATATTTATTGCCTTTTCGTGTTTTTGTAGTGTCGATCGTTATATCAGACTTCGAGGGAAATATTTCGATCGGAAATAGTTTTTTTCACATTCAGTGAGTTTAACAAATAGAAATATACATAAATCTTCTAGTATAATTCGTGTCAAACTACTTGTTGGTAAGCACAATGTCCTCCTCTTTGGCAGTTGTCGTTGTTTGGTGTATTTTTACGATTACAATACAATCTGTTTACACCATTGGTGGTGAAAATGTTGACGGCAGTATTAACACGGTCACAAAACCGTTTGTAAACTTCAGCAAATTAACGGCGTTGTTAGAAAATTCCAGGTCTTTGTTGATAGGAGGAAAAAAAATTAACTTGGGAGAGTGGTACTCGGAGGTTAATAATTTCAACGATATAGATGACAGTGATATAAAAGTGACATTCGCGTTTATAAAATGTGAATGCGCACATCACCTGAGGAAATCGATAAGTGCCATTTCGTTCTTATTGAAATATTGTCCGTCCGGCGAAGAAAACAAATTGAAATTCACTGCTGCGGGTAACTGTTCCATTGGAATTGATTTGTTGAAAGAAACCGATGAAATTTTATCACGAACTATTACTATATTATTTGCACTTGTCGACAGACATCACAGCCTTAAAACGCATGAACAGCAATTTTTGAAAACTCTGTTAATGGCGTATACGTACATCAACAGTTTAAATGACGCGAAAAATCTTCAGACTCTAGACTCGCGTGCCATATTGAATCAATATGATGTCGATCCTGCTGAACATGGCGTATATGTCGGAATGCGACGAGTGGTATTGCAAATAACGAATATGATTTACGGATTCACTATTGAACATTGTGATTCCGAAACGACGAATAATGTTTATGAAAACAAACTTCTAGAACTGGATGTCTGGCGACTGAGAGAAGGTTACAATATAATATGGGAAAAATTCGATGTTTTCCTTCGGAACGTTGTGACTTTTGACAATGGAACACAGTACTCGCCCATTTCCGTGGACGACATTAAGTTACGGGATTGTACGGACAGTGGCGTTTCAACGGGCGACGACAAGTACAACAGGTTTTGTTCGATATATTTGCAAAAATCATCCGTACAAAAGGGTGACACGGATAGACTGTTAACCGTCCCCGAACTTTTCGCAGAAGTCGAGCAATCGTATGAACTCGAAACGGTCTACGGGTGTATGCTAGTGATCTACAAAGTTGTGTGGAAATCGATACTCCGGGAAACGGCAGAGCACTGGGAAGAAACCGATCCTTTGGATATCGAAAATTGCCAAGGTATAACGTCGAAATTGCAATCAGAAGATTTCCCTATTGAAATGGTTGACCATTTCGAATTCTTGTGTAAACTACAAAATTACAGAAATTCGGATAGAGTCCAAACGCCGGACGCACGAAAAATCGCCGAAACAATGTTCAAAAAAGACCGTTTTACCGACGTGCATCTCCCCGAAATTGATCAGGATGCAAATCACCTGTCGTTGGCTGATATTATCAGTGTTATATTCGGCGACAGGTTTAGAAAATTTTGGTTAGTGTTCAACTCACTTCGTAGAGCATCGGAAAACACTTCGCGATCAGTGTACAACTTGTCATTGGATTTCGACCTAAGCAATGTTCAAAATCCTTCGGATAACAAAATAAATAAATGCTTAAAGTTGACCGACATTTACTACGACTTTTTCACGGTCCAATCTGTGTACGCTCAATGCTTATCGAACAATGGAAAAACGACCAAGAAAACCAACTGCTTTGCAGACGTTCATATAAATTACGATTTGTTTTTGAAAATGTTACTACGCGTATACGAAAAATGGGACACAATCGATTATTTACGAGGCGACAGCGACCTTCGAACAATCATATTGGCCGCTATTGTTCATTTGAAAAATGCGTTTAACGCCAAAGTAGACCCGAAAAAAATTCAAAATGGTTCACAAACGGCAGATTTGTATGTTGGAATTCAAGAGAAATTAAAACGAAGAGAAGATTTGCTTATGAATTCGCTGGACAACTATCAGATTCGTCAATGCCCGGATGTGAAAAATCGTTATTACGTATACGAAAAGATATACAACGCTGGCAGACATCAAACACCACGACCACTAAAAAATATCTTTTTAATTCCGATTGCGCAAGCAATATCTCGGGCTGATAAATTTTTAAATGAATTTGAACGTTTCATCAACAGTTTGCATTTTTCTGGAAAATCAGGTTCCACAGGATATGTTGGTAACAAATTATCCTCTGATAATTATCCTAGAAGTAATGACGATAAAAGCGTTTTGTTTTCCATGTCACAACTGACCGGATACGAAGTTATAAATAAAATGGAATCATTAGCAAAAGGAATATATTTCGAATGGCGCGGAGAGAGTAAAAGTATTCGCGATATACAATTGGACGTGTCCGAAAACATTTTGAACGTAAACGATCTCGTTGAGTACCAACGTTTGTTCGTTCAATGGGTGTTCTATGTGTTTTACAGTTTTTGGTTCGTCGCCATTGAAGATATATATTCGAATTCGGATAAAAAATTAAATCTCTTTGCTATTGACAATGATTATGCTGGCGATATTAAACGTATTCTAGATTTTAACGTGGAAATAAATGCGTACAAAAAATGTTACCGGTTCGAAAAGTACGGTGATTTTTGTGGAGATAAAATAATTTTTTTCAATACACTGTGCGAAAACGACAAAGGATGTTATGGAAATAGGATGGTAGAGATAATTAAGGAAGAAATATTGTGTCCAATGGCTACCATACTCGGAACTGTCAATGTGAAAAACTCGGATGTCATTAATTACATTCAAAGCGTTCGGGCGTATAATAATAATAATAATAATAATTATGATTTGTCATTGACTACTAATTTTTCAAATATGCATTCGTACATATACACGATTTTTTCAACTGTAGATAAACAATTTATATTTTTGGACGGAGCTTAATTAACAACTATTCCACTGTCCATTCGTATTGATATTATATTATTGCTACTTATGAAAAGTTTTGTCATATTACATTTATTAGTTTAAGGTAATTTATTCTATATTATTTTGTGTGACTCGCATATCTCTGTTAAAATTTTGTGTGAACATGTGTGCACTAGTTATATCGTAGTTGATTTTCTATATATAAAAAAAAAAAAAAACTATGACATTTATAACGAGCGTCTAGCGAAACTCAAGTTCTTTTATTGTTTACAGTACGTTTATAATTTAAAAAAAAAAAAAAAAAAAAAAATCATTGTCTGTATACATCTATTATAATATTATACTTTATTTTCTGCTTTTCTCTATATTATTGTTATAATAATGATTATTTTAAGCACATTAAAATATATTAATTTAGTATGGTTTAGACGTTGATTATGCACATGTATTATTTTTTTAGCATATTGAAAATTCAAAAATATATATTATTTTTAATCAATCAATTATGTACGTAATTTACACCGTGACAGCATAGCAAATATATTATATTGTTTTTAGTTTAGTTAGTTATATATTCTGTGTGTACATTATCAGATATTATGGGCAATAACTGAATTTATTGAAATGAATAAATTATAATATGTAAAGTCTATTGAATATTCATTTTTTTTTTTTTTTTTTTAAATCTTATTAGTAAGTATCAATTAGTGGTCCGCGGACCCCTGGGGGTCTGTAGGTCGATATTAGGAGGTCCGCCAGTTGTTTTTATAATTTTTTTTTTTTTTTTTCTGTGAGAAAACGTGTATAACAATAATGTGTGTTTATTAAAATAAATCATAAAAAAGAATGTATATCTGAATTTTCATGTTTAAACAAAGTAAAGTGAAATAAAATAAAACAATACATGTAAAGAAGCAGGAACTTGCACGAGCACATTTGTAAAAAGGTGGTCCCAGGTTCGATTTAAGTTTTAACTAGGGGTCCTCGGCGCAATGCTAATTGGGAACCACTGCTCTAGGTTATTGTTTTATCATCACGATTTCCTGCGCGTGTTTATTGCAATCGTCGCTACGCCCCTCGGTGCTGTTTCTTCGCTCCCCCCCAATCTATTCACCTCCATCGACTTGCTGTTGTGTAACTTGGGGACATTTCGGGGACATATTTTCGCGTTTTCCGAGGCGGTCCTAAAAGGGACTACTAGTGAACCACATTAGTGATACGCGGGGGCGGGGGAAGGGTGAATAATAATTATTAATCGATGCATAAACGACATTACGATCCATTGTTTCTACGCACTACTACAAGGGTCTCGCAAACACACACACACACAAACGATAATATTGATATTGCTGATGATTTCGTTCCACTCGACGCATTTCACGAATAAACATTATAACATTGTTGTTGTGTTGTTGTTATGACGGAGAGAATAATAATATTATGTTAAACGTGTATTTTCCATACACTTCATACTGCACTCGTCCGCGCCGTGTTACAAGTGTATAATATTATTATGTAGGTACCTATCTATATATACTCGCCACCGCATTGTGTGCTACGAGAGTAGAGTACGATGTAAAAAACAATATTCAAAAAAAATATTATTATCGCCAGCGGTGGGCCGACATTTTTGTCGTTTTGTATTGCGCGTTTTACGTTGGCCGTTTGAAGCCTGCGGAACACACAATAACGTAATACAGTATTATCATAATATATTTTATAAATATGTGTGTGTGTGTGTGTGTGTGTAGACATATAGTGTACACTACGCTCCACTTAAAAGTCAAAACACGCGTATTGTTTTAATACGTGAAATGCGAACAATCGCCCGTCGAGCACATAATAAAATAATAATAAAAAAAAACATATATATATATATATTTAATATTATAGTTTTTAATCCGAAACCGAATATGTTTAAAATATTCCAATATTGTTCGGAGAACGAATATTTTTCATTTTCTTTTTTTTTTTTTTTTTGTCGATCGACGGCAATAAATTCCCATCATTTGTATTTGATGATGATCATCCGCGTTGGTACGCAGACATTTTTTTTTTTCACGTACGGTCACTAATAAATATATTATATAACACTAATAAATCGCAAAAATAGCACTGAAAAAAAAAAAAATAA
>JAIPRM010003751.1:0-25024 GCA_025469315.1 Stegophylla sp. TES_Ste_2020 | reverse complement strand
CATTGATTATAGAATAGACTATTAATATAAATAGACTATTCTATAATCAATGGTAGAAGGCAGAATGCAGCCCCCATTAAAACATAGTTATTAAACACTGCACTTGTATAACACAACACAATAATATTATCAACTATTTTTGGGGGGCTTAAGCCCGTTAGCCCCCCCCCTTGGGTGCGCCCTTGGTCCGGTGGCACCGGCCCCAACCCTGAACATGAAAGATTTGTGTTTTTATAGAGTAAAAAATGTTGTACACGCTTATAAGTTATAATATTTATTTAGGTCTATTTATATTTAATTTTTTGTCAAAATCTATTGAGATATCTTTTAACTATATATAACTTATAAGAGCTTTAAATTTCAAAACATTTCAAAATTGATTATTTTCACGAATAATGAAATGTATGTTTTGAAATTAAACTGTTAAACATACTTAAATTAAAACTATTAATTATTGTTCGATATAATTAATAGAAGCTACGCTCAGAATTGTTTTATTTGAAAAATGATAAATCGTTTTTTTTTTTTTTTTTAATTCGATACATCCACCAAGATTATGCCACTAGAAGAATGAAGAATACTTACGGTGGAAAATAATATTTTAAGATTTTTAATATATGGATATTAAGACGTATCAAATATTCAGGTGCATAATAATATTATAAATATTACATTTAAAGCTTGGATAATCCCCGCTTCTGCCTGCTTCTGGTATGTTTTAAACTATATAACGCTGAATGTATATTCAAATAGAACAAACATTTTAACACATTCACTGAAAATTTTTTTTTCAATCAAACAAATAAATAATCCGTTTTTCCTTTTAAAATATGATTGGAATCTGCACTACTTGTAGCTACTTAAATAGTAAAAATCATAAAAACGTTCACTAGATTACACATATATGTTGAGCCACGGCACTGCGTCTAAAAATTGCTACTATCTTACCAATATAAGATGTTTATAAACATTTTTGAATTTTTTAACAAACTGCATCTTGTTTTATCTTTTACACGTAAAAATTTCACAATTTACAGGTATAAAATTCATATATTTTGAAAAAACAGAAGCAACGGTATGCATCACACTGTGCAAAGCTGTACATATGTATTTTGTTAAAATGGGCTTTGCTTATTTTTACAATAATCTAATGATACAATATAGGCGAGGCTGTACGAAGTGACATTGATGATCTCTGGCTCGAGGCTGGCCAATGACGAACTGACTCCGCCCCACTCGCGAAGTCTCGCATCATACTTTGTTACCACACCGAGGTCATCGACGATCATCATTCTGCTAACAGCGATAATATGGATAGCTCCGAGGGAAGACGACCAAAGTGCGCGCGGTGTAGGAACCACGGAGTCATATCGTGGTTGAAAGGTCACAAAAAACGGTGCTCTTTCAAAGAATGCGTGTGCCCTAAGTGCAATCTCATAGCGGAAAGACAGCGAGTCATGGCCGCTCAAGTAAGTCGGAAAAATTATCTTCAAACATTTAAATGTACATTCCCGATTTGGGTATGTACATTTAATAATCGTCCAGTAATCGCCATTGTCCATATTTACATCTTCAATATTTAAAAAATTAAGAGGATTTTCACTCTATTGAAATCACTGCGGGGTTGAATTTAATACACCGAAAAACTAAAACAAAAGACACGTTTTTAATAATACGCAAAGTCGTACATAATATAAATAATTCTCGTGAGATTTTAATCTCATCAGTTTTAATTAAAAAGTAATTTTATAGATATTAAATAAAACATTGTAGTGGCATTAAACATCATTTAATAATTAGTAATCCCTTGTGAATAGTACTAGCAGTTCTAGCTACATTAAAACAAATTTAAATTTTTTAGATTCTGGACGAAGTGTAGAAGCTAGTGTTTTTACAATGATGTTTATTTTTTTTTTGTAAACACTTTTTTGTATAGATCTAAAAGTCTCGATCAGCGACTTTTTAAAACTAAATTTGCCTCTAATTGGTACTTTAGAGAGGTCATTTTTGAATTTCTCAATTCTACAATTTTTTTTTTTTGTGAGGGGGACTACCCAAAATTTTACAAAAAAAGATTCGGAAATCATCATTTTTTGATCCAAAATTTGTGAAAATTCAAGCAT
Source organism: Stegophylla sp. TES_Ste_2020 (assembly GCA_025469315.1). NCBI lineage: Eukaryota > Metazoa > Arthropoda > Insecta > Hemiptera > Aphididae > Stegophylla > Stegophylla sp. TES_Ste_2020. The sequence goes on along the minus strand of JAIPRM010003751.1, from coordinate 22,901 downwards.
AGATAGATAATAATATGAGAAACATTTTAGCGTAAGAAAATTTTGAATATGAGAAAAAAAAATTTTGGATATTTTTTTAATACTTTTTTTTCCTTTCTTTATTTATTAGATAAAAATAGTAAAGTTCTTGGTGAGTGTGTTGAAAATAACAACTATTATTATTTTTTATATCATTAACATAAAATAAAAAGATTAAATATAAATTTTAGTATTTGGTAATTTTTTTAAAAATTTCATCGAAGTTAAATTATCTACACTGAGAAGTATTGAAGTTTATATATATATTTTAGATTCTAAATGGAGCGAAGAAGTTAGTGTTTTTACAATTATACTTATTTTTCTGTGTACACGTTTTTGTATAGTATCATTTGTCTAAAAGTTCCGACCAGCAACTTTTTGCATCAGAATTTGCCTCTAGATAGTACTTTTAGGCGGTCATTTTTTAAAATTCTTAATAGTTTTTTCAAAAATTTGGGAAAAACTACTTCAGCTTTTTAATTAGGAAAATACTATAGTTGGTGGAATTTCTAATAATTATGACAGTAAATAAACTAAATACTACCACTATTTAATTTATTTCTGATGCTCGTCTCAATTATTTCCTTGATTAATATGTAACTAAATTTATACCATAAATCGCATTAGATTAAATGTCAGTATTTGTGAATTTATAAGTAGTAGATACCTATTATTCATTTATACCCTTATTGTAACACAAATATAATATGTAGTATAATATTATTATATAGTGTAGTGGTATCTTTTTTATAATAATTACGGTTGAATTGTTACAAGTAATAATACAATTATGTCCGATTTAAAGGTCGCTCTAAAAAGGCAACAAGCTGCCGAAGACGCCATAGCATTAGGACTAGCTTCGGTTACTTCAGGCACCAAGTACGGGTGTCTACCACAAGGTCCCATATTCGGCATGACTGTTCCAACATCCAAATCTCCAGTTGGTATGTAAATAAATTTTGGACAACTTGGACGTCATTATTAATTTTCAAATTTTTTGTTTAGCCAAACAAGAAAATTCAGGCATCGAAGAAAATCTGGCAGTAACTTCTCAGACAGCGTCAGATGTAACCAAAGGTGTGGTGCCACCGGGTTCTCTTGATTTGCTTTGTCGGTTATTCCCGGAGAAAAAACGATCAGTCTTGGAATTGGTACTCCGTCGTTGCGAGCACGACCTACTCAAAGCTATCGAACATTGCGTACCTTTATGTAAGACCCTGACCGCTACTCCAAAGACTCGAAAACCCAGCACTGGTAAACATGATTTACATTTTAAAATGTCGGCGTAAAGTAAATTTTAAATGGACACATTTTGAATTAGATAAGATCGAAACACCTCAAACAACTACTATTGGTTCTGCATTCATGCCCTGGAGTTTGCACCGTGAACCGCCGGTGGCTCATCAAAATGCTCGGAGGCAGCTGGCAACTAGATTGACATATCATGTACCAGAGCCGACTACTACGTTATTTCACCATTTTAGGTGAGTAAAGAGTACATTAAATTTAACAAAAATACAGTAGACTAGATCAGTGGCGTAGCGTAGGATTAAGCCACCCTGGGCAGAAATAAAATTTTCCGCTCCCTTTTGTGAAAAATTAACTTTTTTTTTTACTTGCCGTTTCAATTTTCAATGAATTTTATTTTATTTTGCTAACTACTTAATTTTCAAGGATTTATTTTTATTTTTTTTTTTTTACTCGCTGTTTTTCAAAATAGCGCAAAGAAGAAACATTTATTTCTTTGCCCCTCCTGAAAATTGTCACGCTCAAAAGTGCCACTTGGGTGGACCACCCTTTCTGCCCTCCTCAAGCTTACGTCACTGGATTAGATCGTATATAATATAGATTGAATAACATTTGTGATTTCTCGATTCTAAAAGTTATTTTTTTTAACTATTGAGAATTTCGAAAAATGACCTCACAAAAAAACCATGTTGAGAAAAATTTTAATTAAAAAAGTTGCTGTTCGAAACGTTTGGGTAAGTTTTTCTATACAAAAAAGAGTTTAGAGAAAAAACATCATTGTAAAAATATTAGCTTCTTCACTACATTAAGAATCTAAAAAGATTATTAAAATCAATAAAGTTAACCAGGTGATGTTAAGTAATAATGAATTTATAATTAAATATGAAAAAAATGAGTTATGGAAAACATGGTTTTTATAGTGACTTCAACATACCGAACAAAATCCAAATTTTTGCATTTTTACGACCGAAGAAAGGGGTGGACATGCTTAAAAAATCACCCTATATATTGTACGATTAATTTTTAAGTCGCACGTCGGCGCATACTACTTGCGTCCAAAACTGTATTTCTTAGGTAAATTGCGTTTTGACCAAAAAGATCAAGAACAGGTAATAGTCTACCTGCGTCCCGGTACCTTTTTTATAACTTATAGTGTCGCCCCTTAAATCGATATCTATATAATCGATAGTTTGCTTATTACTAGCGTATATGATATTACCTATCATTATAAATAATGATTATAATCGTGTAAGCAAGTTGCAACCAAGTATTTGAGGGGGTGAAGGGAGGGCACTATTATCTATATTTTTAAATGTACGTATTTACTTAATAAACAATTGTGTAGCGTGATCGACGATCGTACATAGGATTATTTGCCGACTACACAGCTCGATTATAAAGTATAGCTTTATCGAATTTACTACCTACTTGTTTAACTTTTTCGAGACGCAAGTAGTATGTATCATGTGTATACACATGTGAAGCTGTTTTCCCTCCATCTGAAGATAGTAAAGATTAAAACTTCATCAATATTATGAAAGTAATTTTCTTGAATTTGCAAGCTCTTCTTAGAATTTCCAAGAAAGCAGATATCGCGTAAAAGTACTGTAGGGCGTCCAATATTTTACGAGGCTTACCTGAGTTGGTATAGAACTTTGAAATCTATTGGTACCTAACTTGAACTACGTGACTTTTATTTAATGAGATAATTTGTATTTATTTATTTATTTTTTACTAAAAAAAGCAAACATTTTTTTTTTTCAGGACTCAATCTGCTGGAGTTGCTTGTGGACCGCCATTTTATTTGCCGCCGTTTTTATTGGAATCAGCTGAGTCATGTCATGTAGCCAACTGCGCAGAATGTGCATCGGCAGCAGTGCAACAGATGTGAAAAAAATTGAAATCGCCACAACCGTTTATATAATATAACAATAAGATACGTATATTAAATTATTATTACACTATAGAGTTATTTACACTTATAGAATATTGTACAAGTTCATAATTTATAATAATTGTAAGTTGCATCGTTTTAAAACAAAAATAAATGCACCATTTGATTGTATAAATCTGTTTTATTGTCAATTAAATTAATTTCATTCTCAGAGCTCATTGAACTCGGAATAAAAATTCTAATTCCTCCTACGCTATTTCGTGACAACGTCGAATGAAACACAGATAAACGGTGACGATTCGATAAACGTAAGTGTGTTAGCTAACAATAGTGCATTTGGCAGGAAACAAAAGAATTTCTGGACTTTTATCAAAACGGTTCGAAACGATTCTCGTAAGTTATATTTGTGTGTATACTTGCCCACTTCGACGATTTTTCAAACATGTGTTGATTGAATAGAGTAAATGAAATGTAAAACGATTACAATATAGAGGTAAGTTAATTTTGTTTCATCGTATAATATAGTTGTAAAAGAGTGATAGCGGACAAAATGTAAATTTTTTGACGAGAAAAAAGTATATTATATAATTAAAACACATAATAATAAAAAATTAGTCATACTTAGCACCACAGGTATTATTCTTAGCTTTTCGGGTGGGACTTGGTGGGTGTGTTAAATTTTAATGAATAATATAGAGTAGTCAAGTGAAATAACATCAGTCGCGAGGTTCAATTTTTCGTACTTTTTTCAACTGCTACTGACCAGAGGTGACACGATAAACATTAGTACTTATTATATTATAATGAATTAATACTAATTTACGATAATTAGAGCTGCTTTAATATTTTATTGTAATTTGAAATTATTTATGGAATATTCATTACGCGTAGGAGAAAATATGAAAAATTAGTTTTCGTTTTTCGTAAATGTTGTATTTAACAAAAATGATTTTGTTACAATATTTAAGTTCAATACGTGTATATTAGTATAATACGTAAGATCAGTGTACAATAACACAAAATGAATTGATTTTGTTATTGTGATCAAATTTCGACCACTTGGTGATACTAAAAGGTACTTATTATTACGTAATTTACTATATAAATTTGATCATTTACATGAATAAGGAATTAGACATTAATTCTGTTCTAAAATAATAATTTTTAAACATATTGACAATTACTATAGTATAGTTACTGCATCTCCGCTCAGAATCGTTTTATTAAAAATATGATTTATCGTTTTTTTAAAATTCAACACATCTACCAAAAGTATCCCACCCGAAGTGCTCATTGTGAGAAGTTTGTCTGAATTTTTTTATTTTGAAATTCATTTAATGATTAAAAGAAAATTAATTATTTTTCTTCTTATAACTATATAAATAAAAAATTAAAAAACTTAACAAAATGTTCTCACATGCATTACGATTATTATTCGCTTGTATTTTGAGCGTGTTTCGACGATTGGCTGGATGATTTTTAAACCATATGACATTATAGTATCTGATGTTCGAACTGTTCGAAGTGTATTTAATATCATACTATGAAATTTGAAGGGATGCTTTGTTATACAGTGCATCACGTATTCATGTGCAAACGACAAGAACAAAATATCCGTCGTTAAATGTGTGTTAACTCTATTAGTTATTTATTTAAATACTTAATGTGGATTGAACATAATTCAATATGTGTTTAAATTTAAGTAATAGATACATAAAAATAACTAGAATAGAAATTTAACTAAAAATAAATAAAAAGTAAGTACTTAAAATTATGTAAAACAGAAAAAACTGTCAGGAGGCAAAACAACTGAGAACATTTGAGAACATATTGATGAAAAAAATAAGTCAGAAAAAAAATCACAAAAATCAAAAATGTTTTATCACTAAAATATTTTTCATAATATTGTTTGTCTATTTTTTAATGTTCATAAGGTTTGGATTAAAAAAAAAAAAAGATTTAAAGGCGTTTTCGTCAAATTGTTGGTATTTTTTTCTGGTTTTCGGACTTCGGCTCGTAACTGGCGACCTCGTAGTTATATTATTGAGGTAAAAGCCACAAGACGTTGGGAAAAGAAGCCTAGGATCGTCTCAACTGGCCGAGTAAAAAATAATTTTTTTTTTTTTGTTTTAACAAACTTTATAATTTTTAAGTGAACTCGTCTCGGACAAAACCGAAACTCCGTTTAGAATCGATTTATTGAAACAAATGATTTATCGTTTCTCTAAAATTCAATACACCCACAAGAATATACCTTGTCGAGGAGCGAAGAATGCCCAAGGTGCGGAGTACATCTTTTTTTTGCCAATATGTTTTAGGACATCGACATCCGGGCCTCGATTATAAAACTATATAGCGGTCTATGTACGTATTTTATGTATTTTATGACTGTAATACTACGTCATAATATTGTGTATACAACGAAATTAAAGATATAATAATAATATGTATAAAGATATTAACACGAGGAGCACGCGTCGTCGCGTACGAATAGTGGATGATAAATAATAACACGGACGGACTCGAAGACGTGGCGGGGCCGGTCGCAGTGAAAAGGGGGTGGGAAATCAAAAACAAAAAATAAAAACGCAAAGAAGAAAATCTCAACAAGTACTATCACGTCCGCGCGCCACACAACAGCTCGCGTTTATCCGCTGCGGCGTAGCCTCAGGATATAGTAGTCTTGCTGCTGCAAATTCTTAAACAAACACGTTCAGAAACCGCTGCTTCCATCACCTCCAGTACTCTATCAATCAGATCCCGCGCGCCGGTCTCACACACACACACACACACACACACACACACACACACACGCTGTATAGGTATATCATATGCACGGAGTCCAGTGGGTATTGTTTGCCAGTGTATTAGATATCGCGTCTTGTGTGTTTAATAGGCGCCCCCTCCCCTTACGCCGCCGTGTTTGGATATCGCGTTAACGTCGTCGTCGTCGCGGTGGTGCCCGGTAACTTAATAGTCGCTCGTGTTTACATTCAATTTCACGGGACGTTTGATTGAATAACCGACCGTCCCCGTCGACCCTCGGGGGCTCTACTCACACACACACACACACACACAAATATATTATATATATATATAAATATTAAACGTACGAGTTTAATAATGCGTGTGCGTTTGTGTAGATATACAATATAATACTTATTTATACATATTAGACGAGAACGCGGGATTTCCTCGTGGGCGCGGGGACAAATGATTTTTAATTCCGCGCGACACCACAGCGTGCAACGTGTAATTGATATACCTGCGGGGGCATTTTCTTTTATTTTTATTTTTTTTCCCCACATTTTATACTTCGTCTTTGTCAAAATCGAGCGCGCGTCCGCGGAAACCACACACTTTTAGTCGCTCCCCCTCCCCCCAAACACACGTACCATATACCATATACCACACTTTCCAGTGCGGCCGATCGCGCATCCCCGGAGAAACACACCACCGTTGAAAAATCACACCGCACACAGACCGGGTGGTCCATTAGCTGTTGCCGCCGCCACGACGGTCTGATTGACGGCCACTGACACCCGTTTGACACAGACATACACGCGCACACACACGTTCGGAACAAATGCGACTCGTCCCGCGCTCGCGATATGGCCGTCGGCGGCGGCAGAGGAAAAGAACGCGGTGAGAGGAGTGGAAATAATACATATATACGAAAAAAAAGAATATAAATAAAAAAATAAGGAAAAAAAACACAGCGTGGAAATAATAATAATAATTTATATTCTGTTGTTGTTTATTTATAATGAAAGCAAATGTTCTCGGATAAAAGGAAAATGTGTTTTTAAATGTGTTTACCGTTTTTCGATGGTTTACCGATGCCTCGTCGTCGTCGTCGTATATGCTCGAGCCGTCATCGCATCGTGCGCGCGACGTGGAAACAGACCGTGTACACAAATGCGTCGGGGTTTAATGTAACGGAATCTCGCTTATATTCACGTGTTCTCACGGGCGCACGTGCATGTGTGTGTGTGTGTGTGGTTTCGGATAAAAGTGTTTTACTAGAGAGATAATTCAATATAATATATGTTTATAGAATTACAGTGCGAGCGCGTAGTATTTGCATGTGTGTTTCTCGTGAGTATTATATCATATTATTATTTCGTGTGTATAATTTGTTATGTATATATTAGGTTAAGTTATTATACATACGTTTTACAACGCGTTGTTGACGATTTAATACATTCGAGCGAAACCGCGCGTGTATGTTTGTGTGTGTGTGTACGATTCAGGGAACGAGCATTAGGCGTACAACAAAAGTGTGCGATATTTTCCATGATTACTATAATTTTTCGGTTATACGACTCGTGAAATGCACTCGAGACTTTTGGCAACGCCAACACGCGTACGTTTATTTCAGATTCGTGTTCGCTCTGTTCGTTTCATTAACGCTTATTCCGGTGACGACATTTTAGAATTTCATATTTTTGAAATGTACTGCAGGTCCACGTTCACTCGGTAACTGGACAGTGGTGCGGTTACACATGATGTTTAAGGAGGGGGAGAATATAGAGCAACCTCTCCTTTCTCCCCATGACATAATAATTTCAGCTTACATAATATATTATATTTTTTCATTTTCTTTTCAAATCGTATTATAATACGATCTATATTAATAGAGATGTCTCTATGAATATGAACAAATTGTTGATCTCAACCATGTCTTTAATCTAAGTAAATTTAGTAAATCACACGAACATTTACAATATATATGTATAGCATTTTAACATTTTAAATGAAAAAATATTAACCAAGAAATTATCTAACTTCATATAAAAATAAATTGCAATCAGTTATGCAAAACGAACGAAAATGCACGAGATAGCAATATCAAAATACACGAGTATTATGAAAATCATAAGCAAAGACAATTATATGGCTAACTTTTTTTTCATATGACATAAAACACATTTTTAATTTTTCGTAGAACAAAAAAGATATTAAATAATTTATATAAGAACCATAAATTTACTATTTAACTAATTATAATAACAATAATCATAAATTATCGTCGCTTTGAAGTTTGAATTTTATTATATTTTTCGTTGTTAATTTAGTCATATAATAGAATATTTAATCAAAATTTTGTACATATAACACTTAATACGTTCTAAGTGTTGAATAACTACTTTGTACTAAATCCTTACTAATTGGTAATTGAACAAATTATATTATTCAATATTTATGAGTACTTGGAAACACTGATTTTGGATACGAAATTAGAACTTACAACATATTATTGGGAATATATTTCTTTAAAATAATGTGATATAATTTGTTAATATATTAATTACAATTTACATTAATGTGATAATTAATTATAAAAAGTTTAAAAACACATAATACATTAATACGTATATACCTTCACGTTTAAGTCCCATTTATTTAGTACTTTTAGTGTTTTCCGAGTATTAATATTATTACGAGAGCCGAGATATGAAACTCAAATTGAACGTAAGTTAAAACAAAAATTGAATTATTAAAAAAATAAAATTTAGATTTAAATATATATAAGTAACTATATCAATAACCATCAAGGCAACTTATTTTTATTTAATTTTCTCAGAATGCACAATCTAGTCTGATTTAATCATTGATATATGTATTAAATTTGTAAAAAATTAATCCCAAGGGAGGGGCAATCCACCTATTGTTCCCCTAATAACCACTTCTGTAACTGGGTCACATTACCTTAAATCAAAATGTAGTTTTTGAAATTGCTAAGGGCTATTAGAATACATTTGAGACATCTTCGTATTATTTATTCTTTCAGTATGTGCGTCCTAAATAAATACAACAGTTCATTTTTAATTGACAACCTCCATTATCAATAATATTGAACTTTTTTACATTACATACATAATATATATCATTATTAGTAGCTACTAAAATTGTGTATAGTAAATTTCGACCAAAATGGACTGGCCAAAAAAGAATAGCGAAGGAAAACATTAAGATATATTTTGACCGAAAAGGATATCACTTAGACACGTAGTAATTATATAACCAAGGTCAGAAAATATAAGTAAATAGTATTTCTTTATTAAGTCTATACAAAAATGAACAATTCGAGATTATTTTGTAATACATATTTGATAATTTGACAAGAAGTTTAATATTTTATGAAAATTTCTAACAATTATCTATTTTGTAGACATTTCTTAAATGTAGCGTATTTCTTAAATGTATCATTGTAAATTTTCACAAAAAAATATATTTGTTGTCATTCTTGAAATCAGTTTTCAGTTTCTGTGTTCTGGTAACCTAGGCTTTATTTATACTTCCCCTAAACTTATTATCATCGTATCTTTTAAATTCTTGAACTTCTTCTTCTTGAATTTTTAAGTAGTACTTAAATAATGTTCATATACATTCTATCCGAAATTCTTTTATGATTAAGTATTGTTGAAATTTTCAAGATTTAAGGAATATTACTTTTGGAATAGGACGAATAAGTAATAACTGAATAATCCATGTCCATATTATTATTTATGAAAGTGATAAATTTCACAGTTTTATGAAATTTAAAGCTTTTATAATTAAAAATTGATTCAATTTATTATAACAAAAATATAAATACATGTAGTCCTTTATATAAGTAAGTTTGTGTAACGTTTTAAACCCTTTAGTAATGAATTGAAAACGAAAAGAAATCTGCCATTTTTTATTTTAACAATCATTTGAGCCATAATTATAAATTTAAATGTTTGTAAAAAATTATTAATTGAGCTAAATTTTTAAAAAATTTCACTATGATAGAAAAAAGTGACATTTTTCGTTTAGATGAAAAATTAAAAGTTATATAAGTATTTAATTGAAAGAGTCGTTATTTTACATGAAAATAACCAGCTTTATAGAAATTCTGACTTGAAATGATTTCAATAAAAAAAGTCAGACATAATTCACACCATGGGTATTTTTTGCACCTTGGGTGAGATTTAATGGGTGTATTAAATAAATATGTATTATAAAATTATTCTGAGTGGCCTTCGGTTTATACAAGACAATTTTACTTAAAAATCATAAAGTTTTTAATATGACATGAAAAAATATTTTGTATTCAGTCAGTTTTATCCTATTAAAAACTGATAACAGGATATTTTTTTTTATTTTCAGACATTTTCAAAATTTTCTTACGCCAATACATTTTTTTTTCTAGGGAGAGGGTGACAAAGATGGTTTTCGAGTCGTTTTTGTAAAATTTTGTTTAACTAAAGTGAAAATTCTGTAAATATAATGCGTAACATATCACTATATATAATTTTATAAGAAAATAAAAACATTTTGAGAATCAAGTAAAATACTGTACAAACAAATCCAAATAGTGCAATTCCTATTTTACATCGAACAGTCGTTATATTTTTACACTAATAATATATATATATATAAACTAGGTCGTCATATTAAAATAATTATAATTTGTGGTTATAAAGTATAAAGCGATTTTGCCAATGGACTCATTGAATGACAAAGTACAGAATGGGGTTTCTTTTTCACACGGCGTAGTGGGTAGGCAAACTCGATACACGTACGGCATTGACGAGGACGTATCATAATACAAATATTAATGATAATTTAGAGTGAAAAATATAATATACAATCAGTGCCAGATTAATCAGGGGTGCTGGGCATAGGCGGTAATGGGAAGGGGGACGTAGTTCCCCAAAAATTTACTCAAAGCCCTTCCAGTTCTTTTTTAAAATTATATAAGGTTAATGACATAAGAAGGGGCTAAATCAAACAAATAATGTTTTAGCCTTCCCTCTTCAAAATTTTTATTTTATTTCCACCAATAGTGCTGAGGTCCCATGGTTCAAGCTCTCCGGTTAAGTTAGGATCAAATCAGGTTTTGTTTGATCGAAATTTGATCGAAATATAAAGGATAAAATAATTTAATAATTCCAAAATGAAAGTTAGTCACGTTAAGTACAAATAAGTTGAACTTTTTAAAATAAATCATAGTTACATGTTATTACACAAAGTATCAGATCATAAAATATTTTTTTATATTCATATAAAAATAAACTAAGATTCTCATTAGGTGTAAAAAAATGTTTTCAAATATATTGCTAAATAATTAAATTATATGCCTGACATGAAACTACATATGTTTTATAAATATTCATTATTCATTATATTTTATTCAGTAATTTTCAAATAGCTAATTTGATTTAAACGTTTTGTGGTTTAGACTGTTTATAGAGTATGGTAATTAGAAACGTATTAAAATATACCTAAGTATAACTAGGTTAAACTATTTTAGATGAACTTGTTTTATTTTTAACTAAATCCTCCTTTAAAAGTCAACTTATAATACCATCTTCATACAGTTTATTTTTGAATTTTGAGTGGAGTGAAAAAATTTATGATTTTGCAATGATTATTTTTTCTCCTTCAGTGAACACTTTTTCATATAGAAATACTTGTCCAAAAGTTGTAATCAACAACTTTTTAGATCGGAAATTACACCAGATGGTACTTAAAAAATGAGGTAATTTTTTTCAAAATTCTCAATATTTTCTATTTGCGTAAGGGAAAAAACTAAAAAATTTACAAAAAATAGTAAAATATGTCATGACCCGGATTTAAAAAAAATTGTAGTTTGTTTTTTATCATAACTTCAAAAATATTGAAACTAGAAAGTTGAAATTTTTACCAACTACTATGAGTAGTTACTTAGATATTTAATAAAAATTTTAAAAATATTTAACCAATTTAACGTACAGAACTTTAAAAATAATGAAAATTTCTTGCGTATTATAAGTTTTTATTTCACAAAATTTTGAATTCTTATTCTAAGACCTGAAAAATTAATATGATCTCACTCACGTCAATGTATATTTAACTTGAGAAAAATCTCAAAAATCGTAAGTCAATTTTTTTTTTTCATAACTGTTTAAAATATGAATTTAAATTGAATTGGTTAGTTTTCATAAAACTACACACTTGAACGCATATAAAAAAAAAAAAAAAATAGGTTCAGGTGATTTTTTTTAGCGGCTTTTTTTTTTTGTTATTTCTGCCGAAAAAGACCTCAAAATCAATTCTTGCACCTGGATCCTCAAAGAACAAGATCTGACCGCTGGGTACAATCGTAAAGAATCTAAAATATAGCGTAATACTATTTTTAAGTAAATATCGTAAAATAAAATGCACACGATTGTCACGATATTTGTTCAAAAGAACTATTTACGCTCCTTTTTTTTTCTTTCTTTCTCTTGTTGTTGTTGTTGTTCTCTTAACGTTTATTCTTGTTCAACGTCATTTCACGCGTAATGTCATTTGCGCAATGCGCGCCGTTGCCGCCGTCGATAATGCGATTTCTGCGTGATATGGCAGTAAAATTTGATTCCAGTCATTAATGGTCGCGGGAGATCTTTTTTGAGACGGCAGAACGTTTACTAACCACCTCTGGGGGGCGGCTTAGCACAAATGCGCGTGCGCATACTTTCTGTCTCTCTCTCACACACACACACACCCACACACAATATTAATACCGTACGCGGTACACGTTACTCTATACTATTGCTGCCGGTCGTGACGTCACGACGCCGCCTCGTATTATGTGTACGCCGCCGTTGACCGGGGTCGACCGGGTGACGGTATACCCATTTAACCCCCATACTCCTCCGTACGCCCGTCGACCATCCTCCCCTCGCCGCGGGCCGGAAACCCTTCCACCAACGCCTCCGACGTCTTTGTATTGATCAACCGATGCGCGAAACACACACACACACACGCGCGCGCCCACACAGTCGATCCCACGAGTCCGCGCTCACACACACACACACACACACACGTACACATTGTGGCGTACACGAAGATGAATAGAGAGACACGAGGGCTGGGGCAGGCAGGCAGGCGCGCGCGCAATGCAAAACGGTAAAGGCGAAAAGAGAGTGAGAGAGAGAGAGAAAAGTAGAAAATAAAAACTCCCGGCGGCGGCGTGGTAACCCGAACGAGGACGACAACGACCACCGCCGTCAACGCCATCGCCACCACCACCGCGGTACCGTTCGACGACACCGCCTGCACCACCGCCTGCACCACCGCGCTGTTCCACCACCGTCGCGCGCCGTGCTTTCTCGTCGTCGTGTGCGTGAAAATATTATTATTATTATTATTATTATTATTATTATTACTATTTTTTGTTGTTTTTTTTCTTTTCTCTTTTTTATTTTTCCTTTTTTTTCTTTTACATTAATATCGCGCGCGCGTGCTAGCGACCGTTTAGATACACCGCGCGGCGGTGTGTTTTCTCGAGTACCGTGCGAATACGTCGTGCGCAGTCCGTCGTACACAAGACGTGACGACATATTTCGCGCGGCAATTAATCATCTCGCGGTTTTCTTCGCTCGGTCAGTTCCGTCTCGATTTTTTTTTTCTCCAGCCCCTCCCCGCTTCACATCGGTACACGCATGTACGCCGTGCGAAAATACGCGCCAGTGATAATATTACGACGACACTATTAGGATATCGTGAATAACGACGAGACACACACGGTCGTTCGCCACACGCGTTTCCGGAGACAATTGTTTATCGCGGCGGCTGCGGATAATCGCGCGCGTCCATCACGCGACCGACCACGCGCGCCGAGTACGCTCGCGTTGTTATGGACGTGGTGACAACGATCGCGGGCGCTGCTACGATCGCGGCCAAAGACACGACGGCGGTCATCGTCCAGACCGCAGCGGACAAGGAGATCAAGACGGCATAACAACACCGCTAGCCAGTGGATCGCTGGATCACGTCTTACTAACAACCTCGACATCCTATCCTCTTCTATAGCAGGTGCGTAGTAAACAACAATATTGTTATCGTTACGATTTCGGCGGGGTATCACGTGCAGGCGGCAACAATGGCGGCTGCCACCATCGATATCGCTCGCATATCCCTGGGTGACGTGGCGATTATAGTGATCGCGGGATGATGATATCCCTGTGTATCCTGTTTTACTATCACACGCGAACGAATACGTGGAAAACGGCCGAAAACCTAATATACGTATTAATTTCTATAGCTCGTTGTTAATCATTTTCGGTACAACTTGGGAAAATGTTTTTGGGGGAGCTAATATGTTTCTTTGATTGATTTAACCCCCCTCCCTCAGAAAGGGATTAATCTTATGTAATTTTCAAAAATTCCTTGGGGGGCTATTATTAGTTTTGAGGGACTTAGCCCCTCAAATTCTTTTTTTATTACTCCTATGAGTGACGTTAATACCCACAGTAATTAATATCTATATAGAACTCGTTTAGATGACTTAGAAATTATCTAAATAAAGATGAAATATGAGGAAATCCAAATTGTATATAGATAAAAGGTAAATTTGTATTTTTACGAAATGATTTGCACAATATACTGATATAGATACCTACTAGATTACTATAGGTTCAATGCAAAACCTGATTTTGTAATAAAAAATAGAATTTAACTTAAATAAAGCTTTGTTAATATAAAGTAGGTATATATTATTATAAATCAGTTTATATTTTGTTATTGTACTTAAATCACTATATTTAATGTAGATGATTGTATTTTGTAGGAATATAAAAATAGATAGATACTCGTACATACATAAAACTGGTATTATCTATTTAAAAATATGAAATTCTTGGAGTACACAAATAATGTATTTTTTAAATAGAAAACGTGTTATTGAAATAGGTTATTTACTTAAAAGAAAAACTAACCGCAGAGTCATCGGACATACCTATTTCATTTAAAAGATAATACTAAATCAGAGTTGTAAATATTAGAACTATACGTCATAAATTAAACATTAATATTACAATGTATATTAAGTTTTTCATTTCCTCATAATTAGGCAATGAAAAAATTTTGTTTGATTGGTTTTCTGTTTGAATGTTTGACTTAGAAATAATCTTTAGGTAGGTACTCGAAATAAAACATGTAATTATATGGACAAATTTATCTAAATAAATATGTTTAGATAAATGGAATTTTTATCTTAGATAATTATTTAGATAACTCAATATTATTTATCTAGTTAAGATAAAAGATAATTAAATATTTATCTAGATAAATTCTAACACTGTTAGTGGGGTTACAGGGCATGATTTCTACATATATATTCAGTTGAGAGAAAGAGAAAGAAGAAATTCAGAGGGAAAAATGTGTATAATGCAAGCTGTATATAGTATTATATCATGTTGTGTGGGTGTATAATTTTGAAATATTTTTCTCAGCAGAACCAACGATACGAATATAATAAAAAATCGTAAAGTATTATGTACATTTCAGTCTGTAAATGTATGTATTCTACAGTCTACGGTTTTAAATAATAAGCACGATATGCATTATTATTATTACTCAATAGCACACGTTTCCGGACGTCAATGTGCGCGTTTAATGGGCACGAGTGTTATTTGAACTCGTTAATTTATACGATTACACAACATGGTATGTATTATAATCTTTTTATACAACCGAATTCCGTCGCTAAGCAATGTACTGTGCGCTATGGGGACGTTTCTATATGGTACAGAGGATACTGCACTTTAGTGTGAGTAAATTTGCAGCATCACACTATTATATTTGACTCATTCGCATCTGCCATCGGAATCGCAGCAGATGGGCGCAATACTAACTACGCAACTACAACCGATTGATCAATATTATATAGGTGCATTTAAGCTTTGTGCGTCCCGAGACGTCAATATTTTGTCTGCCGACAAGCGTCTATTTCTGCCTTTATTTATATGTTTTCGAAAATTATATATGTACAAACGCCCATAGCTCGGTTCGTAGTAAAATTTGGAGAAAAATGAATTTTACAGACACATGATTTTTTTATTGAATTTTTATTCGCACGGTAACATTTCAGCGTTAACAAACTGAATATCCTCTGATTTTGGTCGTAGTAGGACGTAATTTATATGGTCAGTTAAATGCACGTTTTAGTCAGTCAGAAATTACGTGTTCGATTGCCTGAGATTCTTGGTCACAGTCACGTGTTGGAGAATCAGCAAATCCCCATTTGTTCAGTATAATATAATTACATCTATGTCCGGTTCCAAATCTGTATACAACACTCCATCCTTTACGGGGTGGATTTTATCCGTTTTATAGTGTCTGAGGGATTAGAATATATATGTAATATGATATCTGTCACGGTTAGCTTGATATCAGTCAGTTTTCCAACATTTTTCCTCTTGAAAATCATGATCGATTGCGGTGCGCCATGCTGGATTCCGAGGTTTAAGTTTACTCTTAGTCGACCGGATTTTCGCTATTACCTGATAAATATGGAGATTTTTAATTAGTACACAGGTGGTCCGTTACGTAGAAAAGATCTTTGACCTTTTGTGTGTGGAGGGGATATATTGAATAGTATCGAAAGCCATTCTGATTCCAACTGATTTAAAAAATGTTTTTACACTTTCTAATTAACTGTTTAGGTAACTAGTAGAGTAGTGAATTTCCAAAATAAATTATTTTTTTGTGATTTAAATTTAAAACTTAATGTTTTATAAATACTAAATAGTAAACACATACTTAATTCCCAGTTTAATAGGTAAAAAAATAATTCGTACTATTATTTTAATTTTTAATTTTTAAATAATAATTTTAATCTTAATAATAAATTATATGGAGATAGGACCTATTCAAAAATAAAAAATGCATACGAAAATAGGTATACTTGCGTTAAATTTGACATTCATGTATAGAAAATATTGAAATTCAACAGTTACCTAATACTTTCTTTTTTTTTTAATTGATCAAATTATTGATTGCCTTATTAATTGCTTCGTTTAATTTATTTACTCAATAGACTTTTGACGTTTTTGGAATGTGAATACTTCTAATTAAAAAAAATAAATAAAATATTTGGAGGAGTGTGGAAAGTGATGGAGAATGATATTTTATATATAGGGGTAAAAGGATTTTTATATATTATTTTATTTTGAGGAAAATGGAATTTGATTTTTGGAATGAAATGGTGTATTTTCAAGTTTTGAATCTTTAAAATTGCAATACACTGAACATTTTAGGGAAATATTGACTATTATAGTTTCCCCCCGCAGATCAACTTGCACGGGTATGCGTGCGTATCATATAAAATATGCTATTATATTATTATGTACTTTCAGCGACGTGTATATAAAAGTAAAGCGTTTTTCTGTATGATTCGATCGTGTTTAAAATTTAACAGCGTCGAGTATTCGTAGTACACTATATTATTATGTGTACACACAGGCGTACACCCCGCAGTGTATAATAAATACAAAAATGCTTCGTTTCAACATACGCATTATGTATGTATAGATTTCTGGCTGTCGGACGGGAACACGTAGTTTTTTTTTTTTTATTATTATTATTATTTTTTTCTAATACAGTGACCCAGATAGGTTTGTTTATTTTATGTTGCACTTGTAACCCGGTTAAAAGGTTTGGTGGATTTTGATGAAAGTTTTACCTGAATGAATTGGTTTACGAGTGGCGGTTTACCTGAAAACAACGAACTGCGAGCTTTTAATATATTCTTTGCAAACAAAAAGGGAAAAAAGGACGCTTTTAATGGAATATTTTTCGGCTTCTCTTTGTTTTTCGTGCTTGACTTCATTTGTACGCTAACAAAGCAATTTAATTACTTTGGTCTAAATGAATTTAAGTTTTATTTCAAACTTAGAATCGCTGTATTAATCTCTTTGATTATTAAATATCAGCTAAACTTCTTTATGCCCGAACGTTAATTAAAAAAAGTAATAAACTAGTAATATCGCATTAATGCCTCGAAAGTAATATTGCATATTATTATTTCAAACGAAATTCTAAGCATAATTTCAATTCAATTTATATACTCTTTTTTTTTTTTTCAAAGATATGTCGAACATTAAAAAGAGTAACTTTTAATTATTATTATTATTATTGTCGACTAATGAAACTATGCATTTTTCAGTTCATGTCTACGATATTTTTGTTTTAGTTTTTTGTTCGTGTTTATTTATACTATTCCATTTTCAATTAATACATATTATTTTGTTTATTCTTAAAGTGTAGAACGAATTTCAGTTTGCTTGTCCTGCAGTTATAAATAATGCCAGTGCCTATCTAATTGAAATATCGTTAAATATTTTTTTTTCGGAAAAATTCAATACTTACCAAATTACGCAAGTTTAAATGAAATGTAAATTCAACGTATCATTTTGATGTGGTGATTTATTTTATACCCATCTGCAGTTTACCTATTAATCAATTGACTAAAAAATAACTTTGGCGACATTATTGATAGATTATTGTATTAGAATTGATACTTGAAACTCAACAAATGAAAATATTATCAGCAGATATAACTTATTCAAATTTTTTAGATTCGTAAACTTTTTTCATTAATGTTTTTTAATGTGACAGACTTATAAATAATATGTTCTGTAGTATAAAAATAAAAACCAATATAGAATGGAAAATAAATATATTTGGAATAAATCAACAAACTTTTAAATTATCGCGATTCGCAATGTGTAATAGGAACTGTTTGAAATAAATTAATCAAAAAAATGAAAGCAAGTTGTAGATATTTATAGATGAATTTAGAAGATGACGACAAGCCGTTTATGATTTTATTCGTTTTTAATCTGAGAAATAAACCGTAAAATCCGAAAACGTTCCGAGTTATTTTAATTCTATTCTTACCATTTTTCATAAATAAATTAAAAAAACTATTCTACATCGTTGTATAGAGTGTAGACAAACAAATTATAATGATCAGCTATTATTTGACCACAAAATAAAAAGCATACAAGTATGGTTAAAAATATTTTCGAATTGTAAACCAATTACTTATTTTTTAACAGCATAAATCAGATAAAAATAAAATTTTAATCCACTAAGTCGAATAAAACTATAAAATATTGTAGGTACAAAGTAGTATTATATCGACTAACATGGTAGATAATTGGTTTTGTCTTATAAAGTTTGATTCAAGTGAAAATAATTTTGTTTTCAACTTCTCTTTTAAATTTATTTCGTTTATATATTATTTATTGTTCGATATTATAATAAATGACATAACCCGAGAATATTTTAAGAATAATTAAAAATGTTAGAAGTTTATTTCATTTTTCCGAGAAAAGATCTTAATTTTGAAAAATATAAATTAAAACTAGAATTCAATTTAACTGATCTTTGGGAATTATATTCAATGAGAGTTGTTTAAAATTAAATTACTCACATTCAAGTGATTGACTTATTGTAACCGGTACGGCAATATAAACATACTATCGATAAAAACCCGTAATATAATTATTAATTACGTTTAAATTAGTACGTATATTTTAATTAATATAAAAAACTATGTAGGTATTCGTATTTGTAATTTAATTGATTAAACATTATTTATGTGAAAATTTAATTTTTTTTTTCTATATAAAATATAAACCAAATAAATAAATAATTTGTGTAGACACTTGTAAATGTTAAGATCTATTAACACGCCGCGTTGTCGACCAACTAATTACGGTAATTACACCACTCATTTGTAAGTTATATCTAAACAAGTTAAATTAACTGTATCTCGTTATTTTATTTCGATCTTTCTACATTTCCAAGTGTCATGTCCACTGTACTGATAATAATATGCAATTAAATGATAGGGAATCGGTAATTAAATAATTAATCTCTCTTTCAGTTATGTCCTGTTTATTGTTAAATAAATCAAACATCTAGAATAACATAATATTAATTAAAATTGATGCCGGATCTATAGCATTTGTCGCTCAGGGTAATTCAAATTTGAACTTCTCTCTTAAATTCATAAATTATTATCTGATAAAAGTATTTGATATTAAGGTGCCCCTAAATATACGGCACGCTGGGGCAAGAACCACTGCTCGCACCTCCTCCCCTCCCCCTTTAGATTTGGCTCTGATGAAAATATTATATTATATTATGATGAAAAAAGACTGTTAAAATTAATTTTGTCATAAATTATTCAACTATTTTTTTTTTTTTTTTTGGTTGCAACACGATTGCGAACGGTCCTTATCGACTACAACTTTTTTTAGTTACACGATTGCGAACCTATTCATTTTCATGTGACGTTGTCGAACTATAGTACTATATATAATAAAATCACTTATATTCTATGAGTAATATTTTCAATCCTCAAAACAATAAATTGATTATTTTATGAAATAATAACGAAAAGAAATTAGCCATTTGACGGCTTGTAAAAAATTATTCGTCGAGTTTGACCACCATGTAGTAAAACACGTGGGAAATGTTTTGCGACCGGATTAAGAATAAAAATTTTATGATTGAAAAAAACCCGTTATTTTACGTGAAATTTACCAGTTTCGTACTAATTATAAAAAAAAAAATTGACTATCAACTTTTATTTTTTTTGAATTTTTTTTTTTTATGGTTATATTAAATCAGCTTTCACAAAGGGTGAAAATTTTAAGTACCTAATACCCAACAATTTTAGAACTAACTATGAATAATTTATTAAAATTTTTAGTGGACGTGAATTCCGGGGCATATGTAAACTCTACCAATTGATGTTAATCACCTATGTAAACTCCACCGGACACGCATAGTTGGAGAAAAGGTAATATTACGTAAACTTAACTGGTTATAAAAAGTCAAGATAATATTGATAGAATGTAAACTTCACTGATTTTTAATAATTTTTTCATTATTATTAGTTTTTATATCGTAAACAGTAAACTCATTAACTATTCGATAATTTTCTTCACCAACTATCTTAATAATAGAATTACAATTTTTTGAAACGCATATCCACTCAGACACGCTCTAAATAAATGTGCTTTGTTCATAAAATTTGAAATTATTGAAAAATAACAATTATAACGTTTGTCACGTTGACTTGACGAAAGCACTGTCTTGAAACAACTGATTTCGAAAAGTTGAAACAATATGCGGAGTTTACAATGTTTCAATATTATTTGTCGCGTCAACTGCTTATAACCGGTGGAATTTACAATCGCCCGAATTCCGAATGTCCTGTTCTTCAAATCCAGGTTTGAATTAAATTCTTACCAAAATTTACTTTTTATGTGACTGATAATTGTTATTGATAATTTATTGTAAAATAAATTTGTTTTAATGAAAATTTAATTAAAATTAAATTTATTAGATTATAAACATTAGTTACTGAACTGCTAAATCGAGTCGGATAATTCGTGAAATCCGAATTGGAATTTTTAAAATCCGCATATGCTTAGTTCTAACTGAAATAGACTTCATGAAAATTTAATTAACAAAATATTTTACCGTTTTCAACAGCTCTTCTCTTATTTATTCATGTCGTGTTATTAATTTTGTAGAAAAAGAACTTGGACAGATTTCCTACAGTCATCTACGGTTTTATTGTGAAAATGCCAGTATATTCTTGTATAAATCATTTATTGTTCTGGTTTCTAGAAACACGCATCGTAAAAACAACCTCTTTTGGGTTCTCCAAACTCCATGCCTACTGCAGGGTAATCGTAAATGTATGTCACGAATCTTCAATAACAGAGAATGTTTCTTTAAAATTGTATTGCATAAAATATTACGTTTTTACCTAATACACAGTCATAAACATAATATGGGTGCCCGCAGGAAATTTATCAGCGATGGGAGAATGTAATAAAATTTAACACCAAAAAGCACATTAAAGAAAAAGTATATTTTTTGCAAATAACAACAAATGTCAGAGTTGTACGTTATTCATCATTAATACTATGTGCATTACAAATTAACTGTTTTCTTTATGTCAACAAAATGTTTATTTAAACAATAATAAAAGTCAAAATTGTTTCTGAAAAGTCTAAAGGAAGGAAAATGCACGTAGGCAGTCCAAGCGCGTGGGCAGGATTTGTTTTAAGGAGCTATTTTAATTTTAAAATATTGATTAATTTTGTGAAAGTTTTGTCCGCCCAGCGATTATAACTAAATAAGATATGGATGTTGTAAAAATTGAACGTTTTTTCAAACTTTATTACCCACATTATAATGTCACCAAAGTCAAAAATCAGCCAATGTTCAATATATCTTTAGCCTTTCATTAAGAATGAATGCATAAATTATTATTATTAAATTTTTTCTTAATAACACATTTAATTCAAGTATAAAATTCGCAAATATTGAAAACTTTAACATTCAACATCTTACGTGAATGATATTTTTTTTCATTTCAGGGTTTTTAGTCCAATTAAACATTAAATTAATTAATAGGGATCATCGTTCTAACTTTTTTTTTTAATTAGTCTTGTGTGGACCTTAGCAAGTTCCGATACGTTTTATTGTTTTTTCTTATAATTTTTAGACGTTTCCGTTTCCTTTAACAAAAATAATAATATTTAAGACATATGGTTTTCAATCTTTTTCGGTTAAAGTTACCTTTATTCATGATTTTGACACTACATCACCCTTCCACCAAAATATTCAGTAATTGCAATCGATGGCGAACGTAGGATTTCTTCTTGGAGGAAATACAAAAAAAAAGGTATTTTTTTAGTTTAGAAAAATTGTTGAAAGTACAGACTAACTTTACCCTAAGTTATCCTTAAGTCCTAACTTTACCCGAATGTAATAATAAAATCGTTGCCATAACTTTAAATAAAGACGTGCAACAATAGTTTTCTAACTATTTTATTTTATTTTGAAAATTCAATATTTTCGGTTATTATACTACATACCTACTAATTCACCTACATCGTCAAGTTATGTGTTGCGGCCTAGTGGTAATGGA
>JAIPRM010003750.1:0-25026 GCA_025469315.1 Stegophylla sp. TES_Ste_2020 | reverse complement strand
ATTTCCTTTGTTCAGAATCGTTTTACTGAAGAAATGATTTATCGTTTCTTTAAAATTTAATACGCCCGTCAATAGAATACCACCCGTCGTGCGAAGTACACCCATCGTGCGAAGTATGTCCGGCTTTTTTTTTTTTGGTTCCCCCAAGCACCACTATAAAATCCGCCACTGGTCGCCGGTAGCCACGACAACATTTGTTTGGTTTCTTCGCTCTTGTTTTGCGCGCGCGTTGTGGTGAGCGATGGTAAACAAAAATCGTCTTTGATACACACCTACACTCAATCAAACCATCGATAGGAGTCAAAGCATAAAAAAAAAAAAAACGGAAATTTAATTTTTCTCCGGTGATGTAATATTATGTGCGTGACTGTTTGATGCGCTGATTACGCCATAGCTACGACGGAGATTTCCCTAATACTGCAATTGTACACGACTTTTCTGTTTGATGCGTCCTACGTGCGACGTCGGGCTTTCATATTTCCCGTTAGAAATGTGATAATTTTTACCAACTGCCGCAGGCATCGCGGGGAAGTTTTGTTTGCACTTTCCAAATGTTTGCGCGTACAAGACTTTTGCACAAAGCCAGACGGGGTAAATACTAGTCGAAAAGCTAAAAGCAACTATTTTAATAATAATTTCACCGCACTACGACGATGTCATTTGCTTCTTTATAATTAATTATTTTAACCGTAGTTTTAGTCGTGACGTTTTACGCAATAAAGCCGCGCAAACGGAATAAGAGCGTTGATGCGTTTCATTCGGGGTTCGACCGATTAATCTCCGAGTACTGCCAAAATTAAATTCTGAATATTTCACATAGTTTCCGTTGTCAATTATTGGCGAATGTCAGAGTTTTGTGAAAATGTCGACGAAATATCTGCGATCGGCACAAAAACTTTAGGGTTACACCGATCAAAGAGCATACGCATCCGTACTGCAGCGTATCTGTAGCGTAGTTGAAGCCCCCCACCAAGGAGAGGGTGATTTGTAAATTATTCTTAAACTAAAATATTTTTTTAACATTCTTATAATAGAATGCTTGTTTTCTTTGCTATCCAAATTTTTGACAATAATCGTGCTTTCTTACATTCAGTCTCTTCAAGCTTATTAAATAAACCATAGAATCATGTCATACTCATAAAATTGATAATATAGGGATAACTCGTTTTTGTGTAAAAATTCGTAATTATGACAAAAGTAAAATAATTTGATAGTACATATCTATTATTATAAATTTATAAATGAAACAGGTATTTCATAAAAAAAATAATATATGATAATTTGTTTAAATCTTGTTACTAAAAAAACCATTGTTGTTAATGACAAATTGAATAAATTTTAACGAGTGTTTCTTAATTTCACTCAAAATAAAATTTTAAATTCAGTATTATTCACTCGTATTAGTTACAAGTATCAAAGTAGAAATAGTTACAGCAAAATTGTCTTTTTCTTCTTCTTTTAAAAATGGCCCTCAGTAGATGAACGTTTAAAATTATAAATGTACGTATAATATTACATCTCGATGAAAAAAACCCTAAGGAGGGGATGATCCACCCATCGCCCTCCCCTCAAATACGCCACTGAAGTGTATCAACGAACCATTTAGTAACATAAATACAATAGTGATTGTCAATTCTTTCAATAAGCCTCGCGATTTTTTCCACACCATTGTATGATAGTTATTTGACCACCAGAGGCATCGGTATATATTTTGAATGGAAGGGGTTCAAGAGTAAAATGTTCGACTGAAAGCACGAGTGCTACTAAACAAAACTTTTGAAAATATTATGCAATATCAAAATTCGATGTATGTAACAGAAGTTATTTTTCAAAATTCTTTATTGTTTTTTCAAGCTCGAGGAAAATATACAATAAAAATTGTATTTCAGTTGATATTATTTAATCTTACTCCAAAAATAACGGCGCTAAAAACTTGAAATGTTCACTAGGTTATAAAATACACAGTATTTTTTTTTTTTTTATACTAAATAAACAATTTAAAAAAATCTGAAAATATCTCGTTTATGCAAATTTGTTTCTAATACAAATTGAAATACCTATAGATTTCGGTAAAACTGAAAACACAAGAAGACTCAAAAAGATTAGCCGATATATTTATAAGCTTTTTTTTTTATGCATACCTATTGAATATTTTTAGACGGGAAAAAAGTAAAGCATGTGTTTAGTACTGAATGTTAATAAGTATGTTTTTACAATTTAATCTTTAATGTTTGACACTAAATTCAGAATAAAATGTTTGGTTTTCGTAAACAATGACATTTTTTATTAATATTTTATTAACTTATCTTGTGAAAACAGCAACATTTTTCGATAAAAAATTATTCAATAGAAGTGGTTTGACCCCCAAACCTCCCCCTCACCTACATCTATGACCTGTTTCCACGATATATTAACAAGGTATTCTGGTGCGATTGATAAGATATCGATTAAATCAATTTGTACTGTTGTTCACGATACTCTTCGAAATAAATTCTATAATTTTAACGAGGGATAAATGTGACCTCGTTTCTCTTCCCTTGATCTTGCTTCGTATCACATCATATGTACTACGTTGTTTAAGCTCTTTTTTTTTTATTTGATTATTACGACGGGGAAGTTCGGTGGTCTTTGTGGCAGTGTATAATTAACTCAGTTAATACAGAAGTGGATCATGGACTTCAATTTGGAGGGGGGGATTTGATAAAAAATATATCGAATACACATCAAATTGCTTCGTTTTTACACTGTTGTAGAATTTCTAATACGCATTTTAAAATTCCTGCGGGGCATCCTACCTCTTGGATCCGTACCTGACTTAATGTATGTGGGGTGAATAATATAGCACGTGCGTATGATTCAAATGATCGCGAAAAACGCTGTGCCCTATCGACGTTGTAATAATAACAACGGTTTAAATTATTAAACTCTTTCCCGTAGTCAATCGACGAACAAAACGGAACCTGCGGCGGCGGCGGTGACGTGCGCGTTTGTAGTGTTTCCACAAACAATATAATATTATTATTATCATGTTAATAGCTCTCGTGTACAATATTATAATACGAACCAGACACATCAAATATGTATTTAAATATAAGGTGAGTGTATAGGTTCTTGAGTCCATGGGAGGAGGGTGGAAGGGTAGACGGGCCGTTATCGAAAACGACAGTTGCCAGTCGGACGTTTTCTCAGTAAAAGTAACTACGTACTTGCTTATGTGATTTTTAAACTATATTTCATACTCGGAATGAAAATAAAATGTTTTTTGTAAGGTCGTTAATTCTTTCCGGACCGAAAAATTACAATGAATATTTTGACGGATGAGTGCTAAACGTCTAATAAGCTTCGGTTTGTTATTAATTACTGATTATGTAATATGTTCAATTGCATATTGATAAACATCACCGTCCGCGTTTGTATGCGAATAGAGCCATACGAATGGTGTGTTTAAAAAATAGATGTTGCCTCCATAGACTTTGTTCTAGAATAATGTTTATGGTTACCGATTTGCGATGGGAGTATTCCAGTAAATTTATGGAAATACTTTTTTTGAATATTGAATAAAAGTGTAAGATCATTCTTATTTTTCTTTGAAAATTATTGCAATTACTTTTCGATTAGTTTTGAATACTAATTAAACAAATATTTTAATATGTCCTATTTTTAGATTCTGAACGGAATGAAGAAGCTTATGATTTTACAATGATGTTTATTTTATTTTTTTCTCATACTGTGATCACTTTTTTGTATATAATACTTGTCTAAAAGTTTCGATCAGTATCTCTATAGATCCTGAATCACACCCAGATGGTCCTTAAGAGCGATTATTTTTATAATTTCTCAATACTTTTCCAAAAACGTAAAAATCTGTCGAAAAATTGACAAAAAACGGCAAAATATTAAATTACCGGAATTTCCGTAAAATTGAAAATTTATTTTTAACATTACTTCAATAATAATGAAGCTAGAGACTTGAAATTTTCACTAATCACTGAAAATAGTTACGAAAACATTTCACAAAAATTTCAATTTTATGAAATTAAAATTTTCTTTATTTTATTATTTTATTATGATGTTTATATTTCATTGTTATATATTGTTATATATCATATATTTTCATTATTTATGGAGTATTCATTAGGTGCATGTGAATATATAAAAATTAATTTTCGTTTTTCGTAAATATTAAATGTAACAAAATAATTTATACTTCAACATTTAAGTTTAATTTTTCAAAGTTGATAATTATTATTGCGTATTAGTTGAAGTTCCGTTCAGAATTATTTTATTGAAGAAATAATTTATCATTTCTATAAAATTTAATACACCCGTAAAGAATATCCCACCTGAGATGCAAAGAACACCCCAAAGAATGAAGTACACACTTTTTTTTTGTTTTGTTTTTTGCCCTATTATCTTTATTAAATAAATAATTGTGTCTGTGTGTTATCAAGAAATACGATTAGTAAAAATTACACCGCTACATTCGTACCATAAATACCATTAAAATAAAATTAACAAATATAATTAAACATAATGCATTTTTTTT
Source organism: Stegophylla sp. TES_Ste_2020 (assembly GCA_025469315.1). NCBI lineage: Eukaryota > Metazoa > Arthropoda > Insecta > Hemiptera > Aphididae > Stegophylla > Stegophylla sp. TES_Ste_2020. The sequence continues at coordinate 20,480 of JAIPRM010003750.1, read as the reverse complement.
TTTTTTTCATTCAGTTACTAATTATATTTTTATGCCTAGTTGAATAATCGATTGTAATATGTTGTTAAAGGGGTCGGACTGGCCTAAAGAAAATGTTTTTAAAATGTGAAAATCAAATTTTTTATTGAAATAAATAAATTTATCTATGACCAAATGCGAAATTGTGATTTTTTATTTAAACAAATTACTCTAAATATTTTTTAATAGTATTTGAGCTCCACTTCAACTTTTTTATTTTGAAGAAAAAGTATTTCAATTGCAATTTAAAGTTTTATTTCAAAATTATTTGATTTATTACTAAATACTTTTTATAAGTATTTTTACAACATTTCTATCTATGTTAATATAATTGACATTATTAATTCATAGTATAATACATCAGGTCTATTGATAATTTCTATGAACAGTTAAATTTTTTTTTAATTTTGTTTTAAAACGATTTAGGTACATTTTATTCAAATTTTACTTCATATACTATAAATCGTAATCAACGTCCGAAGTGGATTTCTTTTCATAAAAAATCAAGGGATGTTTTTGATTTTCAGATCGTAGCAAGTGAAGATAAAACACACTATCCACTTTTTTTAAAGCGTATTTTTCTAAAACCTATTTCCTACCAGGATTATACACTGTAAACGGTTTCGTTTTAAAATCTTGTCTTGAACATTTGTAAAGAATTGAATTGGTGTCAATGGACATCTTATTTCTTTTCACTAACACCATGTCAACCTTTTTTTTGTGTGTAGAAAACTTATTTATTATATGAATACGTAGAGATTGTAATATTTTCGTAATAAAAAAAAAAAGAAAATCCGCTATAAATAAGAGTAGAGTGATTTAATATTTACTTTAATATAGTAAAATATATAAATTACTACAATTTGGGTTGTTGAATGCAAGAGCATAATAGGCATATTGGGGTTAATACATTAAATCTAGCAATTTTTTTTATTATTTTTGTAATTTATAAAGTTTGTAAAGAACAGTGAAATATCTATCATATATTTTAAAAATTGAATAACATAACACTTTTTTTTAGATACATCCATACAAATTAAAGAACTATGTGTTCTCTAAAAATACAAAAGTAAAGGCGTCTAGTTATTGATATTTGAGATTTAAATTATACACATATACCAACAAACATCTGTCTAGAGTCTAGATTTTAGACTATGATTACAATACGTCTTGTTTTATAGAGGATAGTCCTTTAATTCAACTTTCGGTCCTGTTGTCCTGAGAAACATTGTACGGGCCACCTAATGTCCAGTTTTTTAAAATCTACGTCATTATTTCTCGAGTATTTTGAATATAATAAATTTTACATATATTAATACTACAATATAAATATAAATATATATATATATATAAATATTACAATACTACATTTAACTCTAATTTTTATCTAATAAATAAGCATTGTTTTGTAATTTTAAATATTTACTCCATTACTAACTTTCCAATTTTTCAAATACAATGCATAGTTGAAGCATAGTCTTATATGTTTTAAAATCTTTGTAGAAAAATACACCGTTTTTATATTAATTATAATTTTTTATATATATAGAAATCTTGATTAAATTTAACCGAATGAGTAATATTATGTAAGGTTAAGGAACATATATCAAATTACTAAAATTTAGATTTTGAATGTTTATTATAAACAACATGTACACTAAATAAAATTATTAATGTCTTGATATCTACAAATTCGTAATCTGAAATACTTTACAAATACCTACTAAAATAAAAATTTGGAAACGTTGTTCGTGAAACATTATTTGTTGTAGTAATAAAATCATTTTTACAAAGCAAATTTTTTTTTTTGCATATTTTAGATTTTTTAGTGCATATTTTGCCCGTTTTTAGGGCGTAATTGGATGCATATTTAACATTTTTTTAGTGCATTAAATTCACAGCCTTGGTTATAATATTAATGATATTAATTAACAATCATTTTTTCGTCCATCGATTTTAAAAAATCAAATAAATTTGTCATTCTGTCATAGAATAGTGGCACAAAAAATTGTAGCTTCTAGGTGCACGTTTGTAGGCATCGGAAGGTGAAATAATCTACTAGTCCGCAAAATATATTTTAACTCTGAACAAATTATAATATGTGTGTGTGTGTGTGTGTGTGTGTGTGTGTGTGTGTGTGTGTGTGTGTTGAGTTAGACATACAGGATGGTCCCAATTTTTTGTTTATTTTTTTTTTTGTTCATTAAACATAATTATTTAATCAAACATAAAATAATATCGAAAAGGAGGTACCAAAAATTCGTGAAGTAATGATGGAATCAGAACCGTAAGATCAAAAAATTTGAATACTTCTGGCCTAAGAGGACCAAATTTCAAGGGTAATAGAATTTTGCAGATTTAATATTATTTTATTTTTTTTATTCCCAAGCAACAAAATCTTGCAAGTTTTTGAGTGCAAATTCTAAATTACATTCTCGACTCAATGGGTTCCGTAACAATCATAAATATGTTTGCTGCGAATAAATCGAGAAGAGAGAGACGGAGTGAGAGATGGAAATATGTGCAGCAAATGTCAAAAATTGACAAATTGTCAAAAGCACACATTCACGTTGTGTATTTAATTCTGTTTAGTAAAAAATATAATAGTTGAACAGTTTTCGTTTAATATCATAGAAATAATAATATTAAATGGAAAACATTGGAACAAAAATGTTTTAATGACATATTTAACTGGATAAAAATTAACTATCCCCTATTCACACTAATCTAGATGAATGTTTTATAGTGCGTCAACTTATATTAATCTAGATAATACCGTTTCAGTATCTAAACTCGACACCGTCTGCTTGTATAATATTTATTAAAAAATTTTTAAGACTTTAATATTAATTGAAATTATTGTTCAGGGTGTCGTTTAAAACGACTAATTGTAAACGGGTCAACGCGTGCATATTTAAAAATGTAAATCTTGATTTACACGTTTTATTAATTAAAGACAATTGGGCCCTATGGATGGGAAGAAAAAAGGATTATTTTAAAACTTTTAAGGCGAACTTTTAGAGCAGAATAAAAAATTTAATATTTGATACGTTGTTCTGAATGTGTATTTTGTGCATAATTTTTTTTCCAACCATTTTGAAATTCTTTTTATGTTAACATCGTTATTAATAGGGTTCGGAAATTGTTTTAGACGCGTTTTATTTATTTTTTTTATTATTTGATTTATTCCTTTACACGAGACGAAAGTTTTTTCAGTGTTATTCGACGATTTTCGGTTTTAAAGTCATATGAAACCTCGTTTGATGAATTTTTCCGCGTGTTAAGAGTCAAATTCATACATGAAATCATTAAAAAGGACAAACTTCGCACCTTGGGTATTCTTCACTTCTCGAGTGAGATACTCTTGTGGGTGTATTGCATTTTAAAGAAACGTTAAACCTAAAAGTAGGTACCATATAAAAAGAAATCGGAATTCAAAAGTTGTTGGTCGAAACTTTTGGACAAGTATTTCTATACGAAAACGTATAACTCAGAATCTAAAATATTATAACTTTTATATTATTACAAAATATAAGAATCGTTATTTTAAAATATTATTTCTGATAGTTAATTAATGAATAAATAAATAAAAAAAAAAAAATGTGAGAACGATATTGTCGATTTCAATTCCGACCCAGACACAAGCGATTGGTAAAATAAAAAAAATAAAAATGCTATGAACAGTGTAAACTCTTCATTTTTTTTTTTTTTTTTCTATTATTATTGTGAAACGCGTACTCAAATCCCGAGTTCGGGCAAATAAATTGGAATCGTTTTTCGAATGCAAATACGTTTGGAACGTAATACACCGTGGTGAAACACGACCGTCCAAACAACCTATTACGAGCAGAGTCGATTATCCGAGCGTGTGACGCAGAGGTTAAATATTTCCCAATGCAAATCATTGTGCATGATTGTACGGAAAGGTTTTTTTTTATTTATATTCGTTTCGTTAACCCAAGATGCGAAAATTGTTACAATGTACGCGTTATTTGTTTACGTTTGTTGGCGACTATTTGCAAGTGGTCGACCGGAACTGACTAGAATGCCATCGGCGTAAAAAAAAAAAAAAAAAAAAAAGCACACGTAAAATTAATATAAGTAATAAAATATTATTATTTTCCTTACCCTCGCAATATTATTATTATTCGATCATCGTAATAGTATATTATATTATTTTTTGCGGGTTTGGGTCAATCGACCAATAACCAAAATAAAACAATACATTTAAAATATAAATTATATTTACATTTATAAATTATAATTATTGTATTATATTCTGATTTTTTTTCACGAAACAACGAAATCTATGCGGTATTCTTCGGCGTTATATTTTCAATATTTTAGATTCTGAGCAGAGCGAAGAAGCGTATCATTTTACAATGATGTTTTCCCCCTTCTGTAAACACTTTATCATATGGAAATGCTTACTTAAAAGTATCCACCAGCGACTTTTTGAATCAAAATCTAGCTCTAAATTGTACTTTTAACAGATTTCAGTTTTACACAAAAATATATTTTTATAAAACTGAAGACTGGAGTAATTATATGTGAAAAGATATTTAATTACTGTTTTATACTCCATACTATTATCTAAATCATCTATTTTAGTTGATGGTAGATTGTAACAGTCGGTGTTTTGGTTGTCGGTTGTCGATTGCCCGTTTCTCATTTTTCGGTGAAAAGCGAATAGTATTGTGGCTACCAAAAAATATGTATAATTATGGTTAGATGGTATTAATATCTAGGTGTTATTATTATTTATTTTTTTTTTTTTGAGGGGAGGTACCTACCTATGCTAAATTAAATCACTAGGTATAACAGCCCACCACAAATCTTTAACCTAATATAAAAAAATCAAAATTAATCTAGATCCTATAGACATAAATTAAATATAAAATATTTGAAATCAGTTTACAATATAAATGGTACGATAAATATTTTAAGTTATATTATATTTTAATATATTACTTAGGTAGGTACCCTAAATTAAAATGAATTGCAAAGTGTATAGAACACACGCTTTCCAAATAATCTAGATAAATGTATCCAGTGGCGTGACTGGGATTTCATTTTTTTTTTGGGAAAGGGGGTTCTACATTTTAGACTTCGTTACGATAATTAGAATAATATGATTATAATAATAATAATAATAATAATACATAATGTATTTTTACAATGATGTTTATTTTAGATTCTGAATGAAATGAAGAAGCTTATGTTTTTACAATGATGTTTTTTTTACCTTCCTCTATGAACACTTTTTTGTATAGAAATACGGCAATAATTTCTAAATTAATTAAATACGATTATTCGAATTTTCTTATGTTTTCGTGTTATCATAATAATATTACTATATTATGTTCATTTTTGCTTATATTTAATCGCACATTCGTTACGAATTCAAGTTAAATTTGTCGTTTTATATATTATATAATGTATGTGTGTGTGTGTGTGTGTGTGTGTGTGTGTGTGTGTGTGTATTTTAAACCTGGGCTAGAATAACAAAAAATAAAAATTATTCCGGTTTAAACATTATTCAATTTTTGTGTTTAATGTGATTGTAATTTTAAACACTATTAATTTTTTATTTTATTGATCACATAGATACGAAAATATATATATAAAAAAAATAATGAAAATGAATAATAATAATATTTGATTATCATATAATATATGATTTTGTTTCACGGCTTTTTTCGTTTTCTGTTATGTTTTATGTTTATTTAATTGTTTTGTTCCGTTTTTGATTTACCTACATATTCGTTCCTTGTTCTGTTTTGTTTAGTGATATTTTAAAATTATCATCTACCTACTGTTTTTCGTTTCATTTTCCGTTACCTATTTCAATCGTTTTTTGACAGTTATAACGTGACAATCATAACGTTATAAAAACGTTTTCGAGCCCTGTTCTAAACTGTCGTCAATATGCCAGTCAACACAATACGCAAAAGGGGAGGAAGTTAAGGATTTAAATCAACCTTTTATCAACCGTATTATATAGTTTTATGTCTCGCATAAGTGATAGGTCACATCTACCTAATTTCATTTTATTTTTTTCATTTTTGTTGTAGAAATAGTGGAATAGTGGAAATATTCTTCTGCAGATCATAAATGATTTAAATTAATTTAATTGGCGTGTTTTTAAATTTTATTCAGTCTCACCATGCACAGTCAAAACTTTTTAGAAAACCATGAAAAAACAATATAATTTTTCGGTCTGTATTTATTTTATAAAATTAATATTAGTGATTATGAGATAAATGCAAAATAATAAACGTAAAACTTAACTTTTGGACTGTTTTTAGTGTTGATTGGATTCGAAGAAACCATAAAAATCTAAATTGACTGCTTTTAAAACGGAAATAGAAAATGTTAGAAATGACTTGGTAGCTTACTGTGAGATTGACAGATTTTCCGAGATTTTATCCTGGGGTAAAAATGGTCGTTTTATTCGTTATATGTATATGTGTTTACGTTTCAACCAATTATTTGCATTTTTAATAATTGTTGAAGTCGTGTCACAAATGAATTTGAGAAAACAAATTTAATTTAAAATGCAATAATGAAAACAAAAGTTTTAAAGGATTTTATTTTTAAATTAGAACAAAACGTTTGTACTTCCTAACTATATTAATATTTTTATGTTTGCATACAAGGACAATCCTTGACTCACACCCCCGTGCACTTTAATATTGTTTTGTGTACACTTCTATTGAAAACGGGATGATAGCAATGATAATGAAAACTTAGTAAAAAGTAAAAAAAAATTTTTTTTTAATATTAACATAAATATGTTTTTGCGTTGAATACATTTTTTTTCTCTGCGTGTCTGTGCGTTTTCTTTTCGACGTTGCATCACAAATGAATTTATGTAAAAACTGATTTAACTAAAAACTTAATAATGTAAGCTTATGCTTTAAAATATAAAATTAAGATTATATAAAATTATAATAATAGTTAGAGAGCGAATTTGTATGTATTTACATATTCTTTAAAAATAAAGATAATCGAACAATATTCTACTATAGAAATGTGTTTCAAGAGTAGCTCATTATTTTAAACTATGGTTGACATTATATATGTTTTAAATGCTATTTCAACTATTTTACATATTTTATTTTATATTACATTATTAACTATTTTCAACATATAAAGCAAAAGGTCAGGTCCACGTGAGCAGGGCTTATTATCAATGGAGAAGGAATTCTTAACGGAGGGCATAAAAAAGAGGGGTCATAAAAATCAACAAATTAACCACTAGCTTAGTAAAAATGAAATATTGGAACATGACTATATTTTAGATTTTAGATTCTTGGAGGAGCGAAGAAGCTAGTATTCTTACAATGATGTTTATTTTTATTTTTATTTTATTTTCTGTAAACACTTTTTCGTTTATAAATACTTATCCAAAAAGTTTTTCAATAACTTTATGAAACTCTTAATGATTTTACCAAGATTTAAGTTTAACCATACAATATTTGACAAAACAAACTTCATGAAAATTCAACATGATATAATATGAAAAATGTTTTAATATATGAACATTTTTATCATGTGAAAATTGCTTTTTTGTATTTTTCTTTTCTAACAATTTTTCTCTCATCAAAAAAATATTTTTTTTCTGTTTCTATTTAATACTGGGATATAAAACTGGATGAAAAATTTTTTTTCTTACATAATAAAGTTTTAAGAAACAGTGAGTGTCGTCATAATCACAATCTTAACAAAGACTTTGGTTTGGTTGGAAAATTCTGAATTCTAACCGAGGTCTTAACTCAAACTAACAAACAAAATATTGTTTCTACTATGGTATAAAAAATCTAAATACAATCTATGTCTGTGGGAGAAATGTGAATCTAGTGAGAAAGTGAAATATCTCTGGTGATTTAGTATCTCCCCCGTTCCCTCGCGGTCCGAAAGATTCATCCTACTAACTTTTAATTATTTTTATAAAAAGAGCGAGTTTCAGAACGATAATTGAAAGAGTGGTGGTCGCAATAATAATTTTCATATCGGAACAATAATAATGATAAAAAAAAAAGGATATCCGTCTTGTTATTACTACATCTACATATATTTATTCGAAGAACACTCATTGAGTTCAATAAATCAGAGGCTATGACGTAATGTACATTTCGTATAAGGTACTCGAATTAGTAAAATTCCGAAGAAAAAAAAAAGGCCAACAAGTCTTTTGACGGAATAATAAACAAATATAAACCTCTTGTATTATAGGTACCTCGTACCGTGTACAAATTCTTTCGATAATTCAATGAGAAAAGTTAATTGTATTATTAGCCGGTAATGATAAACCTTTGATTACATTATTTAATTTCGAGAATTTATTCTCTGACGGTATAGAAAACAAAAATCAAACGAAAATTCTCAGTAAACTGCAAAGTGCACGTAGGCATTTTACGTGGAACAATAATAACTCTCGGAAATTTGGATAATTCACGTTTGATTCGATATCATTTTAAATATGATTTGAACCTTTTGAAAATTAAATTCCATACTTGGAATTTGAAAAAAAAATTATCGAATGATTGTTTCGCAAATTACAACAGTAAAAGCAGGACGATTACGGGGAATATGATGGAATGTCTTTATAAATTTTAGATTCCGAGTGGAAGCGAATAATCTAATGGATTTACAACAATGTTTATTTCTTTTTGATATTTTCATGGAAACACTGTTTCTACTGAAAAGTGTATTTATGATTAGCGTGGGATTCCGGTGCAAAATTTTGTTCACGTGGAACTTTAGAAAGGTATTTTTTTTTAAATGCTCAATAGTTTTGTCAAGCGTCAGGAGAAACGAACGAAAAATTGACTAAAATTTATGATAAATTAGATTTACACAAAGTAGATTTTAGTTTTTTAGTCATATTCCAAAAGTAACTCGTCCACCTGAACCACCACGTGATTCAACTATCAATTTTAAAATTATAATAATTTGTATATTATACAGTACTTAGATTATATTTCAATCAAATTTGAACTTACATATTTCAATATTATGATGATTAAATATTTATTTAGTAATAAAGAAATATATACGTTCAAATATTTTTATTTTTATACTGCATTAAAATCCGTTCCTTTTACGTATTATATTACTACGTTTGACGTTGATACGAACGAACGCTTGTCAAACAGGAAAACAATACAAAAATAGCTCTAACCCATATCCAATTTAATTAAATTTTTCAATAACGGCTTATTACATAATATATTGAAAAATAATTATGGTGCCGGGGTTGCAAAGTGTTTAAAATAAGCGGAAGTATTTCAAAAACTTTTGCATAAATCTTTAGAAAATTTAAATTTATTTTTCATTATTTCTAACAATTTGTCTGATTTATCTTTTTTACTATTCTTTATCCAAATATTTTTTTTATTACCTATATTTATCATTAAATTTAAAATTTTTACATTCATCACTATTTTGAATATAAAATTGAGGATAGTACAGGGGGTATAACTGCAGAAAGGAATTTATATGTGATTGTAAAAATTTGCAATCGATTTTGAAATACATGATGTATTCATGGCTATTGTGTGTAAACGTATAGTATAGTAATAATTTTATAGTATGCCATAGCTTCAACAAGCAAAATATTTAAAACTATACATGTATAGAATTAAATAAATTAAAAAATAATAATAATAAATATTTTAGATTATGAGCGAAGCGTAGAAGCAAGTGTTTTTACAATGATGTCTTATTTTTTTTTTCTCTAAACATATTTTCATATAAAAATACTTGTACAAAAGTCTTTGAAACAAACTTTTTGAAACCGGATTAGCCTCTAGACTATACTCAGATCATTTTTTGTACTACTCAATTTTTTTTTTTTTTTTTTGTTTGGGGAAACTAGCCAAAATTTGACAAAAAAAATTCGAAAATCATAATTTTTTGATCCAAACTTTATGAAAATTTAAACATAGATAGACAATAATATAAGAATTATTTTAGCACAAAAAAATCATGAAAATGTAAAAAAAAAAATTATGTTTTTTATTTTTCTATAAACATTGTTTCATATGGAAATACTTATCCAAAAGTCTCGAGCAGCAATTTTTCGAAACTGGATTTGTTTTTTAGACGGTATTTTAAAGACGTAATTTTTCGAAATTCTCAAATGTTTTCTTAAAATTTGGGAAAAATAACCCGAAATTTGACAAAAAAAACTTAGATTACCTTTTTTAATTCAAACTTTATGAAAAGTTAATCATACATAGACAATAATATAAAAAAAAAAATATTTTGAAAAATATTTTGGCATGAGAAAATTTTGAAAATGAGAAAAAAAAATGTTGGGATTTTTTTCCAACATTCTTTTTCTCATTATTTTTTTTCTTTTCTTTATTTATTACACAAAAAGAGTAAAGTAAAGTAAAGTAAAGTAAAGGTAAGATAAGAAAAGTATAGATAAAAAGCCGGGCATGCTTCACATCACGAGTATTCTTCGCTCCTCGAGTCAAGTACTTTTGGTGTATGTGTGGAAAATGATGACTATTATTAATTTCCTTCATTCAGAATCATATTATTGAAGAAATGATGCATAATTCCATTAAATTTCTACTCACCCACTAGTAGTATGTGACTTGTGGAACGAAGAATACCCGTGGTAAGAAGATTGTCTGCCTTACTTGTCTATACTTTAATTATCTATGCTTTTCTTTATTTTACTATATACTTTACTTTACTTTACATAACTTTTTTTTTATCGATACAAAAAGATATTTTAATGACATATAAAATATGTTATAAAACATATCTTATATTACCTACTTAAAAAATGTAATTTAAAAAAAGTTGTATTATTATTATTATTTTGCAACCCTGATTATGACTGTAACATTTCCTTAGTAAAATAGAAAGACAGATTAGATTAGGTTAGAGTAGGTTACATAGGCTTACTGTGGAGCATCATTGGGCATCTTTACTACTTTGGAAATAGTTTTGAAGTTGCGAGACTATCTAGTTTTGCTACTTCTAAAATTATTATTTTAAAACATCGTTTTAATATGTAATCGAATAGAAAAAAAGCGAAATAAAATTAAAAAAAAAAATAACATTTTGAAACTGAATATTATTTGGTAAATATTACTTACACACAGGTCAGCCATATAGCAGCCACCACTGGCGAGTAGCCAGTATAAGTAGCTTAGAGTATAAGCTCTTTTAACGACTATAACACTATCAATAATTTAGTGATTGGGGGAGATTGGGTTATGTTAGTTCCCTTCGTCATCCCTTTATCGTGACCGGAGCGAGAATTTATCGTGGTATGCCTGACCAAGGCCGTAACTGGGAATCCGGACCTCTCTCCGAATGGAAAAATTCTAAGCTTTGAGTTGACAGAAACTCGATAAAAATAATTAAATTTAATGCGAAAAAAAGAAAAAGAAACAGATAAATTTCTGAAATATTATAGCCTTATTTTTGCTCTCACAGTATGCCACGGCCTACCCGACACACCTTATGGCCTCGGCTACGCCTATACCAACCACTGGGGGCGTTTATGACGTTTTAACGCGTGCGTATGCTTATGTTTCAGGCGAACGTCGAGCGAGCGTACTGTAAACGAAAAAAAAAAAAAAAAAATAAGGAATTTATATAAATTCAAATAATACAAAAAAAAAAAAAAGAAGAGAAAAATAGAGGCGCTTATACCGAATAGAGGCGATCTCTCGGTTAGTGAGTGTCGGAAGCGGATTCCAGGCGTCCTGATGTGATTGGACGTCGGTGGGTGGCCACGATGAACCGCAGCAACACAACCGGCACCACCGGCAGCGTCGCGACCAGCACCGTCTACTGCACTACCGGTCGGCAGGCGGAGTTGGCCGTGTGACGAGAGCCCGCCCACCAGCAGCACCAGCAGCAACAGTAGCAGTAGCAGCAGTAGCAGCAACTAGCAGCACCGTTACCATCACCACCGGCGCGGACGGAAGTGCATCAGTAGTTGCAGCGGCAGCGGCACCAGCAGACACCACCACCGGACGGCATTTGCACCGATAACCGCTGCGATGCAGTCGGGCGCACCACCGTTACCGCCCAGCGTGTACGGGCAACAGCAACAGATGTCCAACAACTCGCCCGCGTCCACTGCGGCCACCGGCACCGCGATCACCAACAAGATACTGGTCAACGGCGGCCGATTCGATTTCGACGATGGCGGCACGTACTGCGGTGGCTGGGAGGACGGCAAGGCGCACGGGCACGGCGTGTGCACCGGCCCCAAGGGCCAGGGCGCGTATTCGGGCTCGTGGCACTACGGGTTCGAGGTGTCCGGCGTCTACATGTGGCCCAGGTATGTACCGAACTGATTGAATGTATAGTGTTGCGATTAGATAACTAATAATTTATATATATATATATATATATATAACAATAAAGACGAATGCACTAGATTTTTTCCAGTTAAATATAAAAAATAAATTAACCGTTGTCTAGATAAATATAAGATAAATTCTGGTTCAATTTTGAGTGTATTCAAATATTCTGAGTTTTATAATAATTACGGGTATTAGGTGAAAAAAATATACCATTCTAAATATTAAAAATGAAAATGAATTAAAATATTCAATTTTTTAAAGTTTTTATTAATACACTTCATAATGCAAAAAAAAAAAAAAAATACACCCCAAAAAAAGTATAGACAAGATACCCAGACATAATTCACACCGCGGATAATCTTCGCTCCTCTGGTCAGATACTCATGGTGAATGTGTAGAATTTTAAAGAAACGATAAATCATTTCTTCAATAAGACGATTCTGAACGAAGAAAGTTTATAATATAAATAATAATAATAGTCGTAATTTTGAACACACCCACCAAGAGTATCTGATCCAAAGACCGAAGAATATCCATGGTGCGAAGTTTGTCCAGCTTTCTTGTCTATACTCTACTTTTTTTTATCTAATAAATAAAGAAAAGGAAAAAAATAATGAGAAAGAAAAGTGTTAGAAAAATTTCCAAATTTTTTTTTACATTTTCAAAATTTTCTCGCGCCAAAATGTTTCTCATATTATAGTCGTCTATCTATGTTTAAATTTTCATAAAGTTTGGATCAAAAATTATGGTTTCCGTATCTTTTTTGTTAAATTTTGGGTAGTTTTTCTCCTCCAAAAAATGAAGAATTGAGAAATTCAAAAAATGACTTCATCAAAGTACCAATTAGAGGCAAATTCGGTTTCAAAAAGTTTCTAAACCAGAGAAGTAAAGTAGAACAATACGAAAAAGTGTAAACAGAAAAAATAAATAAATAAACATCATTGTAAAAATACTTTCTAGTTTCTTCACTCCGTTCAGAATCTAAAAACTAATTACAATAAATGCAATTAAAACGGTTAAGAGTGTTGACAGTATTTCAAACCATATTGGTTCAGTTAAACAGTTATAACACTTATAACTATATAACATGTCAAATCATTTTGAATTTTCATCTACAACATAAAATATTACAGAAGTTTTATTTATTTAATAGATACCCAAATAAAAAAAAATGTAAATATTGATAATATTTTTAAAAATCAAAAAATAAATAAATAATATATAAAGATTAATACTCAATAATATATTTCTTTTCTTTTTTCTTTTTTTTTTTTTTTTTTATTTGTATATTTTTAACTTTCAAATCGTTCGTCTAGTCTATTAAAATGAACAATCTAGATAGGTATGTATATATAACTATAATTCTATTTAGATGAAAATAACGATAACTGAGCCAAAAATTATCTAGGTAAGATAAAAGATAAAAGATTTTTATTTCGATAGATTATCTTGATATTTCCCAACATTGGTTGTGGGAGGCGTTCTGCGTTAAATTACGAGGTCATCTGTCCAGAGACGCATAAAAAGTGGGAATTTATTTCTCGCGTAGCGATAATTTTAATGGATTTTTTTTTTTTATGGTATTTCTTTCGAATGGAAAATAATTTTTGTGCAAATATTTACTAATGGAAAATAATGCTAATGGAAAGTAATAATTTAAATGGAATTTTTTTCGATGTACCTAGAATTCTATATAATTTTTTTCCAACGGAATTTTCATTTTGGAATTCAAGTTTTAAAGATTTATTTGTCATGGAAAATATTTTAAATAGAAATTATTTGCTATGGATTGCACGGAAATTATAAATTCAACAGATTCAATTCCACTAAAATAAATTTATTATAAATAAATTTCATTTTGATTATTTTTCATGCAAATAATTTCCATTTCAAAAAATTTTAAATTACCGTACAAATTTTTTCATTATTTTTTTGTTTCAATAAAATATTTTCCAACATTTTATAGTTTCCACTTCCCCCTCTTCACCTACCTTACCTTTTTAGATTTCTTCCAAAACATATTATCATCTTTCATTCGATATAATAATACAAAATGAAATTTTTTTTGTAGTTATTAAAAAAAAAAAAAAATATTAAAAATAAAAAATAATAATAACCTACAAATTTGAAGTTATTTTGAAAATTTTATGAAACACATAAATTAAAATAAATACATAAAGTAAAATTGTGCTGTATTTTAAATTAAGTAGGTATTATTAAAATAAAATGATCCATGAGCCACCACTAAAATAAATACTATTTTTTAGTAGATTTATTGCATTATTCCCTTCTATGTATTATACCTACCAATATATTCACTTAAAATGAGTACCAAAATACAAATATTTAATTATGCTTTTATTTATTTTTATTTATCAAGGAATAATTTTGTAGATGGTTATAATTTAAATCTTAGATAACATTTATTTGTCGAGACTTTATATGTAGGTTCTAAATTTAACATATAAATATGTTTAGATACCCACGTTTATGTACAGTTGAACCTCGATAACTCGAATCGGCTGGGGGCGAAAAAAAAATTTCGAGTTATCGAAAATTTGACTTATGGAAAACCTCGATAACTCGAATCGGGAAAAAAATTCGAGTTACCAAGAATTTTTTTTATTTAAAAACACAAAGACATGAAATGTTATAATTTTATTTATTTATTTATTTACTAATAAATGTATAATATATTATGTAGGTATGTATATTGTATTAAAATTTTTAAAAAAGTATAAATTAATAAATATGTATGTAGTATGTATATGTATAAATTGTATGTAATAAAGAAAATATGTATTTGCAGTGTAATAAGTAAAGTAGAACTATTTATTAATCACATTAATCGTTTAATTTATAACTGTACCTTTTAAGCATAAAGGTAAAGATTAGATTACGATTATCATTATTTATAATAAAACGCTTGGTTATTTGACCAACGAGTTATCGAGGTATGTACGTTTTACATTATTCGAATTATAAATTATAATTATTATATATAATTCGAGATATAAGCCAAAATTCAACTAAAATTACTTCAACTTATCGAAAAATTCGAGTTAACGAAATTCGAATTATCGAGAAAATTTAACACACATATCATATATTGTAAGGCAGGGGCCAAGGCATTCCTTCGAGTTATCGAAAATTCGACTTATAGAGGTTCGAGTTATCGAGGTTCCACTGTAAATACACTCATTTATTTGGTAACTGAATTGTGTGGATAGTTAAATAATATATTATCCAAACTCAATAGTAATTTTAAACGGTTTTTACATTTTCGATTTCTCCTATTTCCTAATACAAATAAACTTATCGTCTCACCGTAACATATACAATCACAAGTGTGAATATAATTTGGGTTAATATTTCCAAAACTAGTGAGTATATTAAAATCCCCAGGGGTGTTTCAATTCTCCATCGTAAGTTAATTTTATCAACTATAAAAGACTAATGGAAAGTTTTTAAAATTATATTTTATGATAAACTCAAATTTTTTATTTATAATTTTAATTTTCTTAATTAATCGTTTAAAAAAACAAATCGCATATTAACATCGTGTTTCTGACAAAAAGTTCATTATGTTGTAATTAATGGTTAAAGTTCATTTTGCATTCTAGTCTACAATAAAGTAATATTCCCGGAAACTGTTTATTTTAAACCCACTTATGTCCTCTGATGTAATATATATTGTGTAGTAGCTATCTTAATACTCCAAATATCTCTATTATCATGTAATACAACAATTCGGAGTAATTTATTTTAAAACTTATTTGTAATAACATTAATTTAGATTTTCTCAACGTTAAGAGCGCTAATTTTAGAAAAATTACTCTCGTTAAAGGTTCTTGTAAAATATGCTATTTCATTTTATGTAGGTATTTATTAAAATAAAACAATTTGTCACTTCTCAGATATCATAAATGTATTTTTATTATCACTGATTATTAGAAATTCTTGAAATGTTTATCGTTCAATTGGGACATCAACAGACAATCCAAAATGTACTATTGACATTTTTAAAAATGAATAAAATTATACATTAAATCATTCGGCAAAAATAGCGGGAAATAAATTAAAGTTGCATAAAAATGAAAATGAAAATAAATTATTTTCGATATAAATCGTTATTTTAAAAATAGCTCTTAGACCAAAATTTAGTTAAAGAAATTCAACATTTTCCATAACATACTATTGCCCGATTTAAACTATAGAAATCACGATAAAGATGATACAAATTGAGCTATTGAGCTATTGCCTTCATTCCTCCCAATATGTATATATATATATATGATATCGTTTATTCTAAAAAATATGAAAAATGTCAACAATATACGTTATGGATTGTCGCCCCTCATATATTTAGTGAATCGAAAACAAATATGACACATATTCCACGTCAATTGACATTATCGATACATATTTAAAGTACATCGAGTCGTTTAATTTTGAATCTCCAGGTAAACGCTCTTTGAATTTCCTTTGTCTCCAGTTAAAATTTTTGAAATACATTTTATTACAGACACTAGAGAAATATGACTCGTTTTATGCTCAGGTTAATTGACTATTGTATGGCAGTAAGAAAACAATGTTAACTATAGGCGCAACTAGGTGGGGGCTTAGGAGAGCTAAGCCCCCTCAAAACCATTCATAGCCTCTCTAGATTTTTTGAAAATGCTTAAGGTTAATATACTTTGCCGGGGCTAAATCAATAAATAATCATTTTAGCCTCCCCAAATATTTTGTCCTAGTTGCGTTTATGATGTTAACCTTTAAAATAAATGTATTCAGTTCAAAATGCAGATATGCCTAAACATGCTATAAATTTAATAACAATAAAATCAACGAAATTTATCAAATAGACGTTTTGATTGAAAAACGGGAAAATATGCAATCACAATTTTCGTATTTCAGTCCATTATACGTTAAAACAAATTTTTATCTTGCTTAAATTATTCTATAGCTGTTATTAAATAATATGCAAATGCAACAAGTCCCGAAACCATAACTTATACATGTAGGTACAATACAACAAATAACGATGATAAATGATGAACATTAGTTATTTACATGAACATAATATATAATACAACAATGTTTAAAATCTATTATAATTAATTAAAGGTCATTTTAATACTGAATAATAACCGGGCGCAATGTGCTACTTAGGTATTCACAACTGAAAACGCTTTAGATGCAATTTACAATTTTTACTTTACTTTGGCGTAATTTACATTAAACCATTTAAATAGCTGCTAACAAATATTGCAATATATTATATTCATATTCCACAAATTTTGTCATATATTTTTAATCATTTAATTCACAAAATTTTTTTTTTAATAAAAAAATCATATCATACGTCATTTATATTAGTGATGGAAATTCTCATTACTTTCCATAAGTCGTTACATTTGGTGCATTTAAAATTATGTAACGATTTCAAAAATTGACCTTATCAGTATCAAACAGTATTATAATTGTATTCTGTTAATTATTATTATTATGTATGATTTTACATTTTTATTTATCATTTACTCAATAGCTCTTCTACTAAAAAATGCAAATCTAATCATTATCGAGTTTAAAAATATGATTTTAATTTTGCACTATTTTAATATTTTTAGGTAATTTCTTACACCTGTATTAAATCTAAGTAATTTTGTCGTTTAAAATTCCGATTGGAATAAAGATCTAGTGTCTTTACAATTATGTACATTTTTTCTCCTTTTTTTGTAAATACCTTTTTATATGGAAATACTTGTTCAGAAGTTACAATCAGCAACTTTTTGAATCATAACTTGCCTCCAAATGGTACTTTTAAGAGGTGATTTTTCGAAAGTCTCAGTAGTTTTTTAAAGTTTGGAAAAAATTTATCTTACATTTGATACACCTTAAAAACTATCTATTTTTAATCCAAAATTTAAGAAAATATCAATACAGTTTGATAATAACATGAGAAATGTTTTGGTGCAAAAAATTTTGAAAATGTGAAAAATTTTTTCCTGTTTTCCTGTTTTCAGATAAAACTTTAGAGTGGAATATAAAACTGGCCGAGTACAATCTGTTTATATATTTTTTTGTACTTTCAACAAAATTTAAGATTTTCAAGCCAAATTTTCTTATATAAACTGAAGTTTTACTCAGAATTGTTTTACTAAAGAAATGATTTATCGTTTTTTAAATATTCAACACACACATCAAATCCCAATGGAGGAGTGAAAAATAGCCACGGTGTAAAGAAGATTATTCTTTTTATTTACGTTCCCTAAACATTTTGTTTCATTTATTTTTTAATGGCTGTTTTAAAAGAATTCATTCATTTTGATAAAAATTATAACCTAATTCATTTTTATAAAGATACCATAATATTATTAAAACACCATTCGGTCATAAATACTCGTTGGGCTGTTGATAGATATAGAATAATATGTGATATCCGTAGTCATCTTAAAGGATTAAATTGAATAAAATTGTAGTGATGTGGCCGAATACCTACGCTTATTGTATTGACACTTGACAGCTATTTTCCCGGTGCCGAACAGCAATTTATTATTGCTATCTCCTCCGCAGCGACCACACTAATCTCGATGAAACTTAAAATAGATTCATTACTAAATCAAAATTAAAATAGATTCATTACTATTTAAAGGACGCATAGGATGAATGCAATTGTTTTCAATGAATGAGTTTCTAAATAATTGATTACTGATGAAAAATGATCGAAACAATAATTTGATGACAATTATGTTTACTACCCACCGTTTAATTTTATACTCAGTAAAGCGTCAGAAAGCATTTTAACGTTTCTCAAAACGATGAAAATTTCTATTTATACTAGATTTTGTAAACGACACTTGCGATAAAAATTAGCACCGGGTGCACGCGTAACACATAGTCGTTAATTTTAATTTCAGCATCAGTAATCGACTGTCGATATTCGATAAGACAGTTCGATAATGTGCGCCTTCCTTGGGAAACTCAATCACTTAGCGGCAGAGATTCTGAGTAAATTTTGTCAGAACATCTGATAACGCATGAAAGTTATATCATAAAATATTTTCCAAAAAATATAAAAACACCAAGCAGTATAATTGGATTTTGAAAAAGTACTGATGTTATCAATAAAGCCTTTCATATCATTGATACTATTTGTATCAAATACGATTTTAAACTCAAAATGTCGGTGAAAATTCAGCGTGAAAAAAATGTGTGTAATAGTAACAATATTTTTTTCAAATTTTGACAAATGTGTATATAATATGTAAATATGTATAGAACAAGCTCATTGTTCACATTAATTATTTTGAATTATGTAAAACATAAATATGAATAACTGTTTCTTTGATCCAACATTGATTAAAATATGAAATTGTAGGTAACGTAATATTTCGTCTTATATACTATTCATAGGAGGCGAGAAAAAATTATTCCCTTCTTTAGGAAGGATTGAAAAAAAGATTATGGTTGTCACTGCGATAGGACATAATTTGCAAATAATGTATTTAAAGCCTAATTTAAAAATCAGGAAACGGAACGAATAATTAGCATATTAGTTACGACCACGTTGTAGGTAGAGTACAAAGAAAGTTATTTTTATTGCATTTAAATTATGTTCAACATTGTGAATTTCTATGCACATAAACTCGGTAGAAAATTTGTAAAAACGTTTAAATTTACAACTACGTGTCGATATATTAAGTTGACTAAAAATAAATAATAGATTTATCTTTATTATTGTTTAATTACATTTTCAGTTTATTGTTTTAAGGGTTGAAAATTGTGTGCAAACTTACTCGTGCATATTACTTCCGGTTTAATAAATTTATTTGTCCATCTATGAAAATTCTATTTACAATCAAACCTATTGCTGCGTCCCACTTATTTTACCGGATACCTCTATTATACTTTAAACACATTAATATTATAATACAACATATTTAATAAATTGTTTTTCGAGTGTATTTTTAGGGCGATTTAGAGTAATTTATTATTATTATTATTATTATTTTTTTTTTTTTTAGATTCTGAACGAAGTGAAGAAGCTTATGATTTTACAATGATGTTTATTTTTTTTTTTATTTTTTTTTCTCTTTCTGTAAACACTTTTTC
>JAIPRM010003749.1:0-25029 GCA_025469315.1 Stegophylla sp. TES_Ste_2020 | reverse complement strand
AAGATCGGTGTAACTAAGGGGGGAAGGCTAGGAGATGCTTAGCCCCTCTAAAAATGTTTCTAATCCCTGTTGAAATTTATACCAAATCTCAAAAGCCAATACAAATTTTATTAAGGTTTCAATATTGAAAAAAAAAAAAAAATTGTTAAAATATGTCTCTATAGAATTCAATAAAAAATCTAAATAAAACTTGTTGAGTTAGAGGAATTAATCTCCTCTATGTTCCTCCGGTAGACAATTTTATAATACAATGCCACCCAGTGAAAATCACTTAAAATATGCTCTGATACAACAAGTTAAAGTATAAATGTGTTACGTCTAAATACATATATTATGCACACGATGTTTAATATATAAATTCGGTTTACAAACACAGAAAAATGAAATAATAATTGATATTCTGGTCGAATTTCCATTATGACACATAGCAGATTTAGTGACTTAACTATATCAAACATAGAACGATAATATTGTCAAATAAAATAAATAATGATGATATTCTGAAAAGAATTTTCATCTAAATATAGGTGTATTTAATTGTAAAATATTTTTTTTTTCTTTAATTCATATGTTTATGTTATATATTCATAATATTTTGTTTTTTTTTTGTTATTACATTTTTATCATAAAACATTTAAATCCTAGTTACGCCCATAGTGATAGATCTCCATGCGCGTCGGCACGGAAATATGAAAATGAATGATTTCAGAGAGAACGTAAAATAATGATTATTTAAACCTGTATATTATAATAATATGATCTACTCCGTTGTCCGTATCAATTCGTATTTGAAAAAAAAAAATTAACTCGTATCTATATCCTAAACCAAATTCATGTGCATACGCTCATGTTCATGAAAGTATATTACAAAACCAAGACCGTACTGAGGGGAGTCCATGAGTTCCGGATCCTCCTCGAAATTTATTTTACATAACATTTTAAAATTATTTTTGTTTCTAATATATTCGTAACATTTATTATTTCAAAGTTATAAATTTTGGTAGGGTCGGCGGGTCAGGGAATACTTGAGACAGACAGTGGTGCCTTATACACAACTGACAAATATTTTTTTCTAAAAAAATTAATACTTTTGCAATTATTTGAGTAAAACATGTATTTAAATCTATTTTTATCATAGTTATTAGACTTTTTTCTCACGTGCACTTTTTCTAGTCAAAAATTAATGGGATCAATATTTTCAGCATATTCTTCTGGTAAATAATTTTGTTGATGTAGTATTTTAAAGAGGTGTTTTTCTTTTAAGTTCTTATCAGTTTTACCGAAAATAAGCAAAAACTACCGAAAATGTTTGTAAAAATAGTAAAATATGCTATAAACTAGATTTTTATGAAATCAATTCAATTCCTCAGTCGTACCTCCAAAAATAATAGCACTAGAATCAAAAAAAAACTATTACCTATTATCAAAAATTAAATAGTTTAAACTTATGGCTTTAAATATTTAACACAGATCATCTTAAAAACACAAAACGTCTTAAGGCTTTAATATAATTTAATAAATATGTGCATAAAAATAAAAGTACTTTGGAAAAAATTAAATTCATAATCACGAACTTGTCTATTTGTTTAATTTTAAGAATAATATTATTAGGATCGTATACAGGATACATAAAATCGACTGAGATCGATGACAATAATATTATAACGTATTCATATTAATAATAATGTATAGGTGATTTTTACGATAATTTATGTGTACCTATTACCATTTTTCTTATTATATTACAAAGAGGACAAACAAAAAATTAATTACCATAGCTCCCCCCCACCCCTTGGGAAAATTCTAAACACACCACTACGATTGAACATGGCCGTTAAATCCGTCCGGGGTTCGAAGACCCTGAACAAACCCCCGACCAAAATATCCGGACAATACGTACTGTGACCCGAGGGCCGCACAGATGCCAGGGCTATCCGAGAATGCAGACGCCTCGGTAATCTTTCCATCACATTGCTGTCTGCATATTATCTCGTAAAGCCCAAAAGAATCCTACCTAAACACGCCACTGCCGTCAAAAACGATAAGATTCGCCTCGTTAAACGTGCATTTAATTTTAATTTAAACCTAACCAAAATCTAGAAATCGCAAAAAAATATTAAGTATTTTCATAACACTTTCGGTTTCTTAATATTGTGTGGGTCCACTACTGTATCTGTGTAAAGAAAACATAATAATAATAATAATAAAACAATGGCTAAAATAAGACCCTTTTGGGGATGATTACGGATCGAATAGAAACTTCTACAATGTTTAAACGATCGTTTGATTTGTTGTGAATAGTACTCCGACACGTCTCGAGCCCATATGGCGATATTGGTTTCATAAAGTTTGGCAATTGTACCTTTGACAAGTCAACGGCCGATGACCTTTTGGTCAACGAGCCGAAAAGACTTTTCGCACGGATACATTTAAATATTGTGTTTTTATATATTACTGAAAATTGTCTCTGAGATGACACTGTGGTTGTCGAACACTTTTCATCGCCCCGGACGAGGAAAACGTATGGATTGAGATTGTCGAATGAACCGGAAAACTGTCCTGGCCGGTAAATGTATCCCCAGTCCCTCGTGACACCTCCTCAAACAATTTCATTGTCCACGTGTTCGTTATAATCGGTGTCCGCCCGGTTAGGTTTTCACCTTTCATCATAATATTATATTTCAGAAATCGTGCAGTTCTGAATGGTGGTTAATTTATTAAAAATAGTAGACACAGAGTACTTAAAAAAATTTGATTTGTGCACATCCGAAGAAATTTCAGAGATCACATCCAAAAACATTTAGCTTCATTTCTCCGAATATTTTTTATAACGTCGTGTACCTAATTCATAAATGTTTTAAATGATGATTATTAAATATAATATTTTAAAGAAACGAAAAATATTCAATGAGTTATTACTTCTACTTGAATAGATCGCAGTTACAATAATAATTAATTAACGAATATAACTAGTGTAGTACCTTTAATTTGAGTAACACCTGACATTTTAAACTGTTCATCAAAAAATTATTGTTTCCTTGGTTTGGAGAATGGACAGTCTGTGTTCTGAAAATTTTTATTATACTCGTAGATCAAAAAACACATGTGTATAAAAAAATAGGTTTTGCATCTTCTAAAGGTATATTTTGAGATTTATTGCAGACTAATTTTTAACGTCCCTTCCACAAATAAAAACACCCAATATAAAGAAAGACAATATTGGGTTCTCTTTATGCATGATAGCGTCTTTTTTTTTACTTCATTTTTAGCCAAAACATAATATTATCCTGTCCCAAGTTCGTACGCATAAAGTGATTAAAAGGGGTCTTAATTTACATCAAAATCAATTTTTGTCATT
The DNA here is from genome assembly GCA_025469315.1 of Stegophylla sp. TES_Ste_2020. Lineage (NCBI taxonomy): Eukaryota > Metazoa > Arthropoda > Insecta > Hemiptera > Aphididae > Stegophylla > Stegophylla sp. TES_Ste_2020. Next base: position 21,671 of record JAIPRM010003749.1, on the reverse strand, counting down.
GTGAACATCGAAAGGGTTAGCCGTCGACATATTTGATCGTCCTACGCGTACGCGCGCCTATAGTAATCAAACGACGCGTGTAATAATATCGCGGCGGCGGCGGCAGACGACCTCGCGCAGTATTTCACTTGACGCGTCTTAAATGTGATATATTTTTCTTGTTTCCTGCAGGAGATATGCCTCGTCGTGTTCTTCGGCGTCGAATACATGATACGATTATGGTCGGCTGGTTGCAGGTCAAAGTACATGGGTACTTGCGGCAGGTTCCGATTCGTCCGGAAACCTATATGCATCATCGGTAAGTGAAAACTATTTTTATTTTTTTTTTATTTTTTTTTTTTTGTCCAGAGGGAGATTCACGTTTGTTCGCTTTTTTATATTTATTAGTTTTTTATTTATTTTTCCGTCGCGCCAAAAAGGCGGTAAATCAGTTTTCACCGACAGCCATTTTTCCACGATGCTCCCACTGCCGGGGAACCGTTCTTTCCCGCCCATCTGTCATTCGAACGCAAAAATTTTACACCAAGGGTGTCCAACCCAAATTATCTTGCGGGCTACTTTGGAAATTTATTATGATTCCGCGGGCCGCACACAAAATTATACATACCCTGTTTAGATCTTGACCCCAAAAACTCAACAAAAAAAAATTAATGTTACAATTTTAAACATATTAAATTATAATCAGTAGTAGATGGGAAAATTCGTCTATATTAATTAGTCTTATGTACTTTTATATCAGAACACTGATAACCACTGATTAAGTATAAGTAAATTGATTACGTTAAAAATGTTATGCACTAAAATAAATACATTATGTATGATGAATCTCGCATGGCCATAAAACTATCCACTGAGGGCCACATGTGACCCGCAGGCCGTGGGTTGGCCACCCCTGTTTTAGACCAACCCTTAATATTGGTCGGGTGGAATTCAACAATAGAAACCGCCGTAGCATACATTTGCAATCATACTGGTGCCTGATTTTCAGTACACCTGTTTGAAAAGTTGTGATAAAATATGTGTTCATATTATCTGCCACGCCTATCTTAACGTAATCTACTGATGAGCGACAATATACACTATTTGATGTGAGGGTATTCGTGGCGAGATAAGATGGTCTATCATATCCCTAACCTAACCTAACCTGATAATAAAACATGGATGGGACATATCCAATTGAGACCACTATATTGCGCAGTCCTGAATTGATAAGAAATTGAGGCCGTTTGTTTACGTTTGGATATTATTTTATTTAAATCAGCCTACAAAATATCGCTTTTATTAAACTATTACCAACTATTGTTAATTTACTTGTTTTCAATTAATATTGAAATAGAATGATTAAAACAATAAAAATTGTATTTTATTAAATTGTTTTGTTTCTTGGTGGTACATTCAGCACTGATATCACCTATCACATTGTAAACAAACGGCCTTAATTTCATAATACTTGATGACCGCTAATAAGACGTTTATGTCTTTTTCATATTTTTATTGTCTATGATTCCACCATAAGATAGTTCTTTTTTATTTCTATTACTTATTTTATGCTTGATATTTAAGCTTGAAATGTCAGTACAGAACACCGTTATAGTACAGTATAAATACGTAACATAAACGATATGTTTTTATTGTTATTTCAAAAATACTTTATTATTTTGCTTTTTACGCTACATTTGATAAAATAAAAATGTGCAATTTTTATCTAGATAAATTGAACGTCTGATTAGAAAAAGGTTAATAGGTATTCCAAAAATACGTAAAATAAATGGATATAGCAATAAATGTTTTTTTTTTTCTAAAAGCTATTGATTATTAATATCTCATATTTTTGGAGGTTAAAACTTAAGTACTAAGTTAAGTATATTTTGTACACAAGTTTTCAATCCAAGTAAAAATGCAGGAAATAAACAGTTTTTTTTTAATTTTCCAAAAATTCGATTTTTGAAATATTAACGTTTTTCTAATCGGCCGTTCAATTTATCTATTGCACAACATTGTCTACAACTAAAATAGTGTACGTTGGTCATCACTAGTAAGACCAAACTAAATTGGTGTAGCCAAAAACGGGCTCTCAGAGCTTCGAATGTTTCCCATAGATACCCAAATAAAAAATTGAAACTCGTAATTCGTTTTCAAAACCCACGTGTTCCCTCGTCGGAACAGTGCCGAAAAACTGATCAAACATTGATATAATAAATTCTCCGGTTAATTATTACCTTCAGTGAACGGTACTCGGTGTGCAAATATTAAATCAAAGAACATAGGCGTATTGAGATGAACACAAACAATCTTATGAAGTGATTAGTCGTATTGTTTTATGACAGTCGGTATAATATTATGCTTTCAATGCAATAATATTGTAGTCGTACGTATTTTTCGCTAAATTTCCCTATTGTGTTTCGTATGCTAATCAAATCTTGCGGCAAACGTTACTCGGAAAATACATTTTCATAATTCTATCGGTATTTATAATTAATAAGCAACTACCTTTCACAATAAATTTAGCGATTGATACATTTCCGCTGCATAGCATAAAATATACTCCACACAATTCGCGGTGTAATTACGAGAGAATAAGGGGGAAAAGCCCCTCTCGAGCCTTTTTATATTTCGGATGAAGCTATAAGAACGCATTGGTTTTACAATAACATGTATGTTTTTTTTTAGATTTTGAGTCGAGCAAAGAAACTAAAGTTTTTTATGTGTAGGCGTTTACGTATAGAAATACTTGCCCAAAAGTTTTGATTAGCAACTTTTTTAATCACAGTTCACCTCTATTTGGTACTTTTGAATAGTAATTTTTTGAAATTCTCAGTAGTTTTCTTAAAATTTGGGGAAAATTACCCAAAATTTAACATAAAAGACTCGGAAAGTATCTTTTTATAATTTTATATAATAAGATAAATATTTTCGCGCAAAAAAATGTTAAAAGTATTGAATATAAAAAAATTTTGAAATTTTTTTTCTCATTAAAATTTTTATTTTTATTTTTCTTAGTTAACAATTAAATATAAATCTGGCCGAGTAAAAAATAATTTATTTTTGTTATAATAACAAACCTTATAGTTTTTAAGTAACAAAATGAAGCTCCAGAATCATCTTACTGAAGAAATGATTAATCATTTCTTTAAAATGCAATACACCTACAAGGGACTCCCTTGTATTCGGGAAGCAAAGAATACTTAAGGTGTGAAGTACGTAATTTTTTTAGGTATATGACGCTATTTTGGGGTAATAAAACACGTCCAAGAGTTTTGTCTAACAGCTCTATCACACAGAAATGTCATTGCCTTAATCTTATGATATTATGTCACTTTTCGAAATTCGCAACTTATTCCTAAGCGTACTAAAATATTATAGTAAAACCGAAAAAAAATATAAACTTGAATTTCATAAAACTTATTTTAGGTATTAAGACATAGATAACTTCAATAACAATGAGATAGTATCTTGAAATTATGTTCAATTATCAAGAATAATGTAAAACTATGCTATTATATAACTGCATTAAAAAAAAATTACCACTTTTCGTCAAAATCGGAATTTTCTTAAGTTATAGAAATATTTTTCTTATATCATTTTAAATATTAAATCTGATAAAAGTTATATTCCATTGAAAAATTCACAACATAATTGTATACTGACGATTAAAGTTTCAATATATTATTATTCAATATAGTTTCAACTATATTCAAATGTTATGACAATTTATCGCCTCTTAGATATTAAATTTAATTGGTATTCCACTAAACATTTCACACAACACTTTTACTATTGTTTTCGCAATTATAAATCTAACTAAATCAATAAATCATTTGTTTATTCGTAGCCAAATGATCCAGCGAAATACAGTTAAATATAATTTAGGAAATATTTTAATTTAAGTCGATAAATTCAATAGTTCAAAAGTCAAAATTATCATTATTCATCCCCAGAATCCGGAATTATAGTGATTTGTAATTGATTTTATGTATATATATTCATGTATTTCATTATGTGTTTGTTCGTTCGATATTTATGTACTACAATGAGAATGCGAAATGTCGGCGTTTCAAATCGAACTGATTTTATAGATAGAATTTAATTTTGCATATAAATGCATATTTGCAGGGACGGAAAATTTTTTATCGTTAGCGATTATCGTTTTAATATGTTCAATTTCGGTGAATAATTAAATAATCTCATCACTTAATTTTGCAAATTTTAATGTATCAAGAAAATAATTTTATATTGGTTATTAATATTGATGAGCGAAATTATTAAGCCATTCTTGACAAATGTTAGGTAATTTTTCCGAAATTTTAAAGCAAAACGAGCAAAATAGTGATTCAAAAAGTTACTGGTTAAAAGTTTAGAACAATTATTTCTATAAGAATACATCATCGTAAAAACACTTGGTAGTTTTTCGCTCCACTTGGAATTTGAAAATTTGTATTTTTGATGATTAAAGTCATTGTTTTTATTTTGGCTTCTTTGTGTCTTAAACGCGTTTCAGTTAGTATAATTTGTCAATTAGACACGTTTTGAAATCTCTACAAGGGCATTAAAAATTATTACACACGAACGTCATGAACACAATCTGTTCGTAATAATATGTAATATTCATATGGAATACGTCATGATCGCGGTGGCGCAAAAACAAAAACCACTTTCGGTTCGTAAAAATATGCTAAAAAAACGAAAAAACAATCGGACCGTCTAATAGGATAATATATTGAACGGACGTCCGGCCCGTGTAATATTAACGACGCGCATGCCGGACAGTGGCACGCGCATATTATTTTGTACGCGGCGCTAATTTTGAAATTAAACAATTTAAAATGCGAAAACACGTGACGGTCACTTGTAATTAAGCTTTTTTTGCGTAATTTGACCTAAAAGCCATGGTGGCATGTGGTACAGCAGTAATTATTTAATTAACAGCTAATAACAGTAGTAGTAGCATTCCGTATGATATATTAATACGAGCCTTTACGAGTTATGGCGAAAAAAAAAGGTATATAATATAATATTATTAATTTGTACGTTGTATATTCCGAGTAATGCACTATGCATCGGTGTGTCTGGACACCATTAAACAAAACGTAATTTTACGGGACATTTTTTTTTTTTTTTTTCTAGTACATTTAATTAAAGAAAAATTAATTTCTGATATTAAATAATTATTATTAGAGTTGGACACGTATTTTTATTTAGTTTTTTCCACGTTACACACGAACGACGCGTATATCAGCTGTATAACCGTGATGAATAGTCGTTTTAAGTCGTGTGTGTGTGTGTGTTACATGACACGATAGTAATATACATTATTCGTAATGTATTTACACTAATGTATACGTTTTACCAATTATTCGAAAATAATAGAGTGATGCGGTGGGAGTAAAGCATTTTGCTTTTCGTTTAAATTTTTGATTTGATTAATGCGTACACTATATATCATACATTATTATTATATACTTTTGACGTCTCTTTCATACGAGAATTATTGATGCGTTTATGTTCACATGTTAACGTGATTATACGCGTTTTCGAAAACGAATATTCGCGACAATTGTTTTTTTTTTTTTTTTCTAATTGAACGACCACGACATTATTTTAATTCGAAGCTACTACGCTTTGTCCGTATTATAATATACGGGGGGTGTACTTTAAATAAAATATATATAAATGAAAATATACACGTTCCGTCATCATAAACATTTTTTTTATACATCCGATAATTGCATAACCCTTGCCAGTGGTAGATATGAAGGGTATGGGATTGATAGAAGCGTTCGAGTCTCAATCAGTGTTTATTTCAGAGGGGCGACCAAGAGGGGGGATTGTCCCCCCCGGAAAAAAATGTATACACCCCCGGGAAATAACTATACATAATATACACTATACAAGTCCCCCCTCAAAAATATTTAATACCCCCTGATATATAAAGTCTGAAATAAACTCTGGTCTCAACCCTCCTCCTCCTCCTCCTTTATTCTAGATCCCTTAGATCTAGTTTCTTTTTTTTTTTTTTTTATAATTCTATTATTTTTCCTATGATTGCAATATCATTATAAGCTAGACATGTTTGCTAATTATAATATGATTAGCCGACAAATTTTCAAATTATCATTTTAGACATTTTAAAAATACTTTTTTTGAAAAGCTTGCAGGCGTCTAAAAATTTTTAAAAAAAAACCAAATTTTAAACAATATACTTACTTCGTTACTTTTACACTAATATATTGTGAAAATTTTAATATTTTAAATTATTGTCGTATAAGTGTAGGTAGATAAATATAGATACGTTTCTTCAACGTGGATGATATAATTTTTTATAGATAACGAAATATCAATAATAATTATTAAACAATTAAAGTGATTAGATCAGCGGTTTCCAACGGGGTCACTACCGCACCCTTGTGAGCACTTTTAATATTAAGAAGGATGTTTTGCTAAAGTGGACGCCAACAGGAGATTTAAATTATATTCCTTTCTACATTTACAATCATCAAATAAAAGGTCATTAGTTTTAACTGATGATGATGCCAAATGTAATATTATACAGGATTGTGTTGTAGGTATGTAGAATGTATATACGTATGAGTAAATTGAAAATAATTATGTAAAAAGGAGATTTAAGATCCATTATCAAGCCATATTTAATAATTTCATAAGTAGAAAAACATCAACCTCGAGGCCGTCATTAGACGCATAGATATTTTTCAAATGATTATTTTATATAAGCAAAATTAGTATAATTTAATTTTTAATTTTTAATAGACATTTTTTTATAAGTAAACACTAAACATTGTCAAGCGTTGTTAAATATATTTATTTTTTTACATGAAAATCAAATAAGTTTTAACTGTTTTTTTTTTTTTTTGTAATTTGTAAGATAATCCATGATAAGAAAAATAAAGGTCATTAATTTTAAAAGAATTTATAAGATGGGACGGTATGAGATTTTTGGAAGTCAAAGAAGACGGTCAATGAAAAAAGGTTGGAAAACACTATATTAGACCTAATTTCACGTAGACTATGTGTTAAGTTCATCTTCGTTTTTTTGACAATCATAGCCGCCGTGCCGTAATATATATTCATTAATTTCGTCAAAAACTAATGATTTAGTTATTAAAATGAATTCTAAAAATATTATTTAGCAAATACAAGATACAATGAAATTATGTAGACCAACCTAAAACCATTGCAGTGGAAGGCCAGGGATACAAAAAAATTTTCTTGTAAAGGTGGTTATGTGTAAATAATAAAAAATATAAGTGTAAATATTTAACGGTATTGTAGTGTGACTCAAGGTTAAGGGTATTGTGTGACTAAATAGTTCCACATAGTATGGTATTAAATAAAAAAGAAAAAATAGCAACAATAAAAATAATATTATATTTTCCGTGCATTATTTACATGAATCGCAGTAGGTACTCGAGTCTTTATAATATTTTAGTACAAATTATAGTACATAAAAATGTTTTAATAATATTGATTTGATTAATATTAACATTGATATAAATTGTTAGTTTTTAGACATATATTATAATACTCAATAACAATTCTCGATAATAATAATACAAATAACATTGTCATATGGCATTTACTAACAATAATATTAATATATTTAAGTCATGTTTGACAAATATTAATAATAAATAAAATACTATTCATTTCTTTACCGAAAAGTTTTATTTACTTTAATCCATAAAAAAATATCGCGATGTGGTTGACAAAACGATGAATTTAATTCAGACTGAAATGTTGTCAAGAATTTATGATTCATCGAAGGTTGGTGAAACACTCAGCCCATATTTGAGGGAGAAAATGTTTAGAACGCAAAATGCGTGTCAATAAAATGCGAAAGGCAGTTTTCGTCCTAGCATGTGGGACGAAACTTACTACGCTGTAGTATTAATACTAATCACTGTTATATTTTCGTGACGAAAGTTGCACGTGACCATAGGGTTCGATTAGTAATTATTATAAGAGAAACAATGCAGTGGACCGATTGACTGTAAACTCAAATTCGATAAATGCGATTTTAATTATTTGAAAATTCATCTCACCTCGAACAACCCCTGGGATACGTACCAGAACCTAACTTTGATGCGAAAAACCTAAACTAAAACAAACTCGTTTTGTGTGATTTTACAGATCTGATCGTCGTCGTGGCTTCGATCATAGTGTTATCGATCGGTTCCAACGGACAGGTGTTCGCCACATCGGCAATCAGAGGCATTAGGTTTCTTCAAATATTGAGAATGCTTCACGTGGACCGTCAAGGTGGCACGTGGCGGCTTCTCGGCTCAGTTGTATTTATTCACAGACAAGTAAGTTTTCGCGCGGACCAAAACTAAAGTCGTTCGCGATACAATAATAACACGAGACGATGATAACAATAACATAATATATGATAATAATATTATCATAAACGTCGCCGCTCGGCTTAGGGAGTGAAATCAAAATACATTTTTCCCAATTTGCGCAGAATTTCTAAGCAGATCGGCGGCAGCGTCCTATTACGAATTAATGTCGGCTAGAAACTGAAAGTTTTTAATTAAAAAACTTTAATTAAAGACAAACAAAAGCGCGAAATGTTTTCTGGCGCGAGCCGTATGAATTGCGGTGGCCGTGACTCGTGAGGTGTACGTGACAGAAGGGGGAGGAAAAAAGTGTGCACTAAAAATTTGATAACCATACGCGAACGAGACCGCGAGCGTACGGGACGATAATCGACGGTGGGCCCTGCTATTGTTGTTGTTCGATTTGATAGAAGGCTGCAGATAAGAGAAACTCTCGAACACACAAATTTTCGGTTAGACTCGAAACGTGTTTTGTTTAAGTTCAGATCATTTTCCGACCACCGCCGCTGCCGCAGTCTCGACCGACATTGACTTTTGAAACTTTAACTTAAACGACTCACGCGAACTTATCGCTTATAATATTATATAATATTCTGTTGTTTTACGATTTTTTTTTTTATTCTCTCTTTCCAGGAGCTCATCACTACGTTGTACATAGGATTTTTAGGTTTAATATTTAGCAGCTACTTTGTTTACCTCGCCGAAAAGGATGCGGTCAGCAAGGATGGTAAATCAAACGATTTTTCCAGCTACGCCGACGCGCTCTGGTGGGGTGTGGTAAGTCTCATTTTTCAGTATATCAAATTTCTGTTCTAACTAATTCTAGTTTCGAACCAGCAATAACACATAATGTTATGATAGCAAAACTATACGCTAACAATACGAAAATAATATATAATATGTAAATTTATCTCTGTATCCATAGGTGTCCTTTGGGGAAGACAAGGAAGGGCACTTGCCTTCCTTGGAAAATATTTCTTTTTTAGAGAACCAAAAATATAATTTTAATCTCGCTAAATAAACATAATTAACAGAATTTAAATTCACACAATAGTTTAATAATAGCAAAATTGATCATTAAATAGAAGAAATTATTCAGTGTTTCTTTTCAACTTAATACATCCACCAAGAATATCCCACCTTGATTAGCTAAGAATACCAATAGTATGAATTGCGTCGGCCATTTTTTTTTTCTGTAGTAAATAATGTTTGATGTAGAAAGGTTCATTTGACTTCGCACGAAAACAAATAAAATAAATTTAAATAAAGCATTTAACTACTAACATCTAATTGGCCTAATGGTAAAAAAATTGGCTTCTGTAAAAAGAAAATCTATTAATATTCTTAAAAACATGCATATGGGCACTCATATCTATATTTGCGTGTAATCATATATGTTTCTAGATTGTTGACCAATCAGTTTATGTTATTATATTTATAAAAAATTATACGTGTGCTAAATATTTGAAGATGGTCATTATCTTTTTCAATTACTATTCAAAAAACACAATTATTTGCTTTAATTATTGCGTTATTAGGGTTCGAATTTATAACAGTATGCAGATTCGTCATTTTGTGCATTTGACCTAGAATAATACTGACCAGAAGTATCGATGTTTCGTAATTTTCATATTCTAAGGCTAAATAAATTCGTTTTGAATATTTTTGCATGATTCTGAATAATTTCATTAAAGTCGTGTTTTTTTGAAAATGTAATAAAATAAACTATAACACGTTGAACGATTATAATATTAAATATAATAATATATTAGCGCGCATATTCTTTACGATGTTAGCGTATAATTCTCATATTTTTAAATTTTAAAAAAATGAAATAATAAAATACTATGCATATTTTTACATATTTCTGCATCTGAATGTGCATATTTTACGTGTCCTTTTATTTTTTATTGCATTTAAATCCGAACTATATCATCATTTTACTTGTAAATATAATATCATCGCATTATAATAATAATTTAATTAAAATAATAATAGCACACCAAAACCGACGAGATTACACGTAGGTACTATTTAATACGCGTATTAGAATGAAAATAAATCACTCGTTCGACTCTTAAATCGGCTTATAAATATATCAAGGATAGAGATTCTTACTGTAAATTCGAAATTATTAAATCTTTTGAGTTATTGTCGTGTTTGCTTACCGTAAAAATGGTGTTCTTCATATCGATGTTGATGAAGTGATTCCCGAGACCTACTATACGTATGAATTAATTCCCGAGTTGAGTGACGTATGAATTGATTCCCGAATTAATTTATAGGTGACGTTTGAATTAATTCCCAGGTTTGTTTGAGTAACATATGAATTGATTCCCAGTACAAATATAATTGATTCCCAGTACAAATATAATTGATTCCCAAACCATTAGCCAATTAGCGTTACCTACGAAACACAACGAGGAAGTTGGTAGATAGGTCTCCCAAAAATCATCATCATAATTAAAGGAAAGATTATTGATTTAAAAATAATTATTGAGAAGGTAAAAATTTGTGTCATATGAATTTCAAAAATTGTTGTCTACTTATAAGGTTTTGGGCGTGCTTATTTATTTATAATATCCCTATTAAATATTTCTTTTTCTAATTTTTTTTTTTTTTTTTTTACTTTCTTATCCTGACACTTCTGTTTTTAATGTATATTTCTGATTCTAATAAGTAATAACACATCTGCAAGTTGGAAAATGTTTGGGTGCGCATTATAAAAGCAACTATAAATTTCAGAGTAATACTCTCACGTCTCAGTTATATAGTTCTCATTACGACACTGGATAATTGAGCCCATATACTTGGTTGAAAACTAGCTTCTGGGGAAATATAACTATCAAATACATAGTCCATGAATTCTACAATCGTTCTATCATCTATTGGTCGAACTTCGATTTTGGATTCGTTTGGATAAGCTAATCTAAAATTATTACCTGATATTCAACAATGAGGGAATCAACTCCAGTGTTCCTCTAAATTATCTAGGAATTAATTCGCCGGTCTCGGTCCATATGAACAGGTACCCAGGAATCAACTTGTACGCAGCCCTATATATACCTTTGTTTTTGTAGTATTGACATGATACCGGATAGGTTATACTGCGAGATATAGAAATAGTTACTGAAAAAGTTTGGAGAAAATCAATTTGTGCAGTAATGTAATATTTTGAGTTATGACACACTTACAATGCCAAACACACAAAATACATTAGGTGTACAAGTACAAGTCGAAAAAAGCAGTTCTTTTTAATTTTTTTCAATAAAAATAGACGTTTATTGTGTTTTGACACGATAAACATTTATATAATATGTAAAATGTTGTTATAAATAATATAAAAACAAAAAATGTTGAAAAAATATTTACATACAATACAATATTTTCTTATCGGTTTTATACCTACACTATAAAAACATTAAAAAAAAAAACATGCAGATTAATTCAAAACTATCGTTTTTCAGCTACTGGGTACGGCTAATATTATGCACTGAAAGTACTATTAATTTTCATATACATACTTCATATTTTTTACGTTTTTGATTTCCAGATCACTGTCACAACGATAGGTTACGGTGATGCGGTGCCTCAAACGTGGATCGGCAAAATCGTCGCCTCGTGTTTCAGCGTATTCGCAATTTCGTTCTTTGCTCTGCCCGCTGTAAGTATACATTATCATAATATTATCATATACCTATTTAAATATTTCTAGTGCGATACTTATATGAAAATAATTGGCAAACATATGAATTGGTGGCCTCAAAACATATGTTTTAAATAAATATGATTTAAATTCAAACTGAAAAAAAAAAAAACCGTCGATTTTTGTCGAGGCTAAAGCGCTCCGTTTTAGGTCTGCAGAGATGTTCTTGCAAACAATGAAATCAATCCCTGAATGGAGAAAGCAAAATGTCCGAGATTAAACTAATTAATTTAATGGCGTTTGACAAACGGTATAGTCAATGGAGTAAATATTAAAGCTATACTTGGTTTATGCGTATAATAAGTATTTTGCTCCGAAATGACCGGTCACATCACTTAACTAATGGAAATTGTTTAATTGAAGTATTACGATGGAAATAAATTGACAACTAAACATAATTATATCAATTATATTAAACATAATTTAATATAATTATATAAGATACAAGGTGCCCCACCGCATATGTGCAAGTCAAGAATGTTTATGAATGGTTTAATGCAACATTAAGCCTGAATTTTTTATAAAATAAAATATTATTATCATTTTTACATACATGATATTTTAAGTCTTATTGTTTTTTTATACAGTGACTACTACTTTTGATTCAATATATTAAAAGAGAAATATTTTATTTGTTGAAAAGTATTTATTTTTAGATCAACAGTCCAAAAGAAATAAGCTTTAAATATGAAGTTTAAAGCAGTATTTACAGTCAATTTTTGCCGGGTATCCACTTTACTTTCAACTAAAAATATTTGCATCCCTTGAACTCTTGATATAAAAAGAAAATCTAAAAATCAAAATTAAATTAAAAAAAGATGTCGGACATACTTCGCATCACGGATATTCTTCACTTCTCGAGTCAGATACTGTTAGCGGGTGTGGAGAATTTTAAATAAACGATAAATCATTTCTTCAATAAGATGATTCTGAACGAATGAAGTTAATATTATACTGATTATAGAACAATAGTCGTCATTTTCAACACACCCACCAAGAGTATCTGACCTAAAGAGCGAAGAATATACGTGATGCGAAGTATGTCCGGCCTTTTTATCTTTATTTTATTTTTTATTTTTTTTTTATCTAATAAAGAAAAGGAAAAAAAATAATGAGGAAAAAAAGTGTTAGAAAAATGACAAAAAAAATTTTCCACATTTTCAAAATTTTTTTGCGCCAAAATGTTTCTCATATTATTTTCTATCTATGTTTAAATTTTTATATAGTTTGGATCAAAAACTGATGATTTCTTAGTCTTTTTTTTCAAATTTTTGGGTAGTTTTACCAAAAAAAAAAAAAAAGAGTTGAAGAATTGAGAAACTCAAAAAATGATCTCTTTAAAGTAGTACCAACTAGAGGTAAATCAAGTTTCAAAAAGTTGCTGGTCGAGACTTTTGGACAAGTATTTCCATACGAAAAAGTTTTTACAGGAAAAAATAAATAGATATAAAATAATAAACATAATTTTAAAAACACTAGTTTCTTCACTTCGTTCAGAATTTAAAAACTAATAAATTTAAAGAATTACGCGTATGAAAAATAGTGAAAATTTTTTTTTATTTTTTAAAAATGTAGTGTTAATGTTATTTTAAATCGTTTATAATAAAAATATTACTGATCGGGACGCACGCAGTAGGGTGAAAAAATTTATTTTGAGAACTTTCAACATGAAACGTATTGTACAATGTCAATCATAACAATATTGATTGTTACCCGTTATAATATATAATATTATAACCGTTTCTATATATACATAGGCACCTCCACAGCAAACGAGACATTTTAGAAGCAATATTTTCAAAATTAATTCGTATCGTGCAAAAACAAACACGAACTCCACATACGGTCTCTTTTTCGACCGAATAATAACGAGTTCCGATTAAATCGAACTGCACGACCACCACATCACGTTTATTAAAGAATATATATATATATTTTTTTATTTAATCAAATAATACACGTACGCATTAATGATATAAATCATTCAGTTTTTGGTCTGCGGTCAACGCTGTATCAGCTATAAAATATAATATTGTTAATTATTATTATGTACATTGAATATGCATTTCGTGTACAACCGTGTTGTGAGTACGGTAAACTTTCGGGCAACATTGAATACCGCGGGCAGAGTGTCACCGTAGTCTGTGACCTTTGTCGTCGAATCAGTCAAAACCACAATGTATGCATATATATATATATATATGAACCTGGCGTTATATTATGTAGTTGTGCTCGTGAGTTATATACTCGTATTATGCGTAGGAGTGACCCGTGCTGTGGTCAATATCAAACGCGTATAATTTTTAATCAAGGCTCGGAAGTTGTGGCATTTGCATATTATATTATTCTCTTTAGTGAATCTTAGAATGGAATCCATGGGGAAAAAAATTGTTTCATACTTCCCAGATATCTTGACTCACGAAGTCATGTATTATTTAGAAAAGACATTTTTTTAGATTCTGAGCGAAGTGAAGAAGCTAGTGTTTTTACAATGATGTTTATTTTTTCATTTATTTTTTTTTTCTGTGTACAACTTTTCGTATAGAAATACTTGTCTCCAAAAGTTTCGATCAATAACTTTTTTAAACCCGATTCGTCTCTAGATTGTACTTTAAAGAGGTCATTTTTTGAATTTCTCAATTTCTCAATGTTTTTTTACCCAAAATTTGACAAAAACGACTCGAAAAGCATCATTTTTTGATCAGAATTTTATGAAAATTTAAACATAGATAGAAAATCCTATAAAAAGATTTTGGCGTATGAAAATTTTGAAAATGTGAAAAAAAATTTTGGACATTTTTTTTCTTATATTATTAACTTCCTTCGTTCAGAATCGTTTTACTGAAGAAATGATTTATCGTTTCTTTAAAATTTAATACGCCCGTCAAGAGAATACCACCCGTCGTGCGAAGTATGTCCGGCTTTTTTTTTTTGTTTTTTCGCTAATTTTGAGTTTTAAGTGTTACTTTTAAGTAAATATTTGTTTAAAAAATACATTTTTTATTTACTCATCTCAAAACAAAATATGAATCATTCGAAAGTAACCAATTTTTATTCCAAATTACCAAACCAATAACAATATAATATTGTTGACTGGACAATATTTTAATTTGATTATTCCACCGTCTGAGCCGAGAAAGAAATAAAATTGAGATTTTTTTTTTTCAAACGTACCTACTAAATTAGCATATTTTCCGATTTTCAGTGTAATTCTTAGCACATATTTTGGTGTTTTTATGTGCACATTAAATCGCTAAAGAGAACCATTTAAGACTATAAAAAGGATATAATATTGACATTAACAAGGTTATTAACATTAATTATTACAGGTTATCTGATAAATTTGATTTTGTACTATACAATTTATGTTTATGTTATAATTTTAAGTTTATTTGTTTTTGCAAATCATTTGCATTTTCATTTTTAAAGTAATTTTATTTTGTACCAAAGAATTTATGAAAAATAATCCAATTCAATTAATGTAGGTAATTATGAAAATTGATGATTTAAAAGATTGCAGTTTTAAATAAGAATAAAATAATCGTGCGACTGAAATCATGTTAATATTTCTTTGTAAAGATTATATATTTATTATTACTATTAACACTGCGTATTAATAAGTAGTGACTTATTCACATTCTTGAATTACAATTACCCTACACGATTTATGTATGATAATTTTACTCTCCGAAAAGAGAATAACTGATTTTTCTGAAAATATAAAATAAAATACTTACATTGATCATCCCTTTTGGGCAACTTATCGCATTATTTATGCATTATCTTTTTTGTTTTTCGTTATCAGAAATAATAAATAAAAGAGTTAAAATCGAATTTTTACATTTTAGTGTACCTATTCTCGAAAAACCTTCAGTAATCCGGAAAATTCGCTAATCCGGATGACGCTTGGTCTGAATTCGTTCGGTCTATCGAGGCTCAAAACATAAACAAAAAATATTAAATATATTATTAGAGGTAAATGCATTGTTATAAATTGCTTAAATCGTTTACATTAAACATTTAAAATTTAGACATTAAAATGTCTACAAATCGCCTCCACTGGCTGTATTTTATTATATTTGTAGACTTTTGATACATTAAACATTTTTTCATCATTAAAATATTTTCATATTTTGCTAATAGCTTGTGAACTAAATACTCTTTTTATACGAATTCAAAAATTACATAGGCTTTAATTAAATCAAATTCACGAAGTGTTTTCGTATATCTATGTAAAAATAAACACAATTTATGACAAATTAAAAAATAACACGTAAGTGTTGTATTTTTATTGTACTGCTTACTTTTATTCAATATTTTTCAAATTTCTTTCATTACATAATTATTCATAACGAGGCTTATGACATTTCACACGAAGTGCTGGACTTCACCACACAAATATTTGATTGTAAATATATAATTGTATTAAAACAATAATAATAATTGCAAAACATTCTAAAAACTATGAGAATAATTTATTATACTATGTGGATGAAATATCATTTGTGTCCACTTCACGAAAATATTGAAACACTGTGCGAGTACGTCATATTATGTATGGTAAAACGTCATTTTCACAAAATGGATTCGTTTCATGAAGTGCATGTTAATGATATAATATGTCTTCGCGGGTAGAGCGATTTCACCGAGTGTACGCGTAATCTGTCAGTAATTTCGAAATATTAAGTGTAGCGAAATATCGTTTGGTTTTGTGGGCTTTGCGTTTAAAATTGTATTTTTTTCACCACCGTTCATGCCCTGTGCTGCTGTGACATACGCCGTAGTGACGCCCTCCGACTACTATCGTGACTGTCTATGAATAATATATATTTTATGGCCGTGTACAATAAATGCGTGATGGGGACTCGGAATATTTTAAACTCGCAGTACAAAACGCTGCCGACGTTTGTGTGCCATATTATGAACAGTGCACAACACACGAGCAAATACATATTATTTATATGCATACCGTCCTACTCGCTCGCCGACGACGTAAATATTCGCAGTGTACACGCGCGACAATATTATTTAAAACGACGGGGCCGTAATGATGATAAAATAATAACAAACGATATTCTGCGGCAATGACTTCTACCCGAGATCGATGCGAGTCTGAACTTCGTCGCAGAGCGATTGTTTTTTTTTTTTTTTTTAGATTCTGAACGAAGTAAAGAAGCTAGTGTTTTTACAATGATGTTTATTTTTTTTTCTGTGTACAATTTTTCGTATAGAAATACTTGTCCAAAAGTTTCGATCAGCAACTTTTTGAAACCGGATTTGCTTCTAGATGGTACTTCAAAGAGGTCATTTTTTGAATTTCTCAATCCTTCAATAATTTTTTTTTTTTTTGAAAAAACTACCCAAAATTTGACAAACACAACTCGGAAACCATCATTTTTTGATCCCAACTATATGAAAATTTAAACATAGATAGAAAATAATATGAGAAAGATTTTGGAGCAAGAAAATTTTGGAAATGTGAAAAAAAAATTTTGGATATTTTTCTAACATTTTTTTTTCTCATTTGTTCTTTATATTATTAACTTCTTTCGTTCAGAATCGTCTTATTGAAGAAGAAATTATTTATCGTTTCTTTAAAATTTAATACGCCCACCAAGAGCTTCACACCCGAGATGCGAAGAATACTCGTCGTGTGAAGAACACCCATCGTGCGAAGTATGTCCGGCTTTTTTTATTCATAACGACGGTTCCTCGTGACCACCAGACAAGTCATTATTTTATTAACGAAAATTAATTTTAATGGATAATAGACGTCATTGTTCTGCATTTGATCGTACTCTTGCAGAACATTTAAAAAAAAAAATTTACCCTTTGAAGCAGGCCTTAAATTATTCCGAATAAAACCCTAATCTAGATCTAAATTTCTGAGGGTTTTATTAAGTGTGTGGTGTCACTCCGTATACCGTGGTGATTTATCTACAACCGATTTGTTCTGATCTTTTATTTTATAATATTATTATTATTTAAGTAAACTCATTTTTATGAGTATTTTAATTTAAAAATGATAAATCAGTAATCAGAGTTAACTTTTCCTTATTATTAATTAGGGTAAGAAGACCATAACAATATGTCCTGTTTTATAACAGAATTTTTTATCATTTTATTTCTTACTTTATAGTACACCCACGTCAACTGTCTGCGCACGTATATGTTAACAATATTGACGTATATTCAGTGGCGTATTTAAGACTTATTTTCAGGAAGAGGCCAAGAGGGGGTAAATCCTACCTTGAAACAGTAGCGGATCCAGAAGCCACCCAAGGGGGGGGGCGAATTTTCAAAAATGAAATACCTTTTTTCCTGTTTAACCTGTAATTTATTGGAGGCTAAATATTTGCATTATCTATTATCTAAGATTATTATGTACGGCCATGTATTTATTAGAAGTATCATAAAAATAAAAATATTGGCATTTAGTGAGTTTCAGCCCAATATTATAATATAAAAATAACATAAAAATACAGCCCATCGCTCCCCCCCCTCGTATCCGCCACTGTGCTCACTGCATTTTTCTGTTGTTTATGACGTTGAATAAAATAAGCACATTATGCTGAAGTCTGCTCCGTGAATTTTTTTCGACTTTGTTGACATTTTTGTTTCTATTATTATTCACACTGAGTATTTTTACAAGTTTTATCATTAACGATTTCTTATTTGGTATAAAATTTCTATTTTAAAGAAATAAATAGGCATAGAATTATCTTTATGGTTTTATAAAAAATTACTAAACAAAAAACTTAAACTACGAAATAACCGAATGTGACTTACAGATTGTCTTTCTTCGGTGTATTTTAGTTGTCTGCTATGAATACAATACTGAAACCTACAAATAATTAGTAAAATTAAATTTTATGAAACGTTTGTATAATTTTCTTTCTTAGACGATAGGTATATTTATTTTTTTTTAATTACAACTTACTATAACAACCTAAGTGCTAACAATACGGTATAAACAGCTTAAATCACGATCAACGGGGAGGGCTATAGCCCCCTTAGCCTCCCCCTTGGCTAAGCCACTGTACGGGACCTTGGTAATATTTTGTGTGAAGAATTTTGCTATGTCTTCAACTGATTTCCACCAATTGTCAATGTTATACAGATATTGGTTGAGTTTTTAAAAATTTAATGAAGCTTAGGCGAATATGCCAATTAGATCTTAATTTAGAGCTTGTGAACAGTATTCAAAGGGCGATTTTAGGGTTTACCTATTACTTATTGATCTACCAGTTGATTAATTCATCATTATGAGTAATAACCATAAAACATATCATTCATGATGTAAGCTGGAATATGTTCCATTTTTTTTTTTTTATCAGGGATTCTTTTTATTGCATGCCGACATCGCGCCGAAACGGTCCAACGTGTTGGAGCGGTAGTGTGCGGGTTGCGGGGAACGAATTATTAATTAAGTATTTAATTAAGTGTACCTATACAATACCAACACATATAGCGCCGTCGATAACGTAATTAAGTGGTACTATGGTCTATATCTATATTCTATACTATTATATAAAATTGTAATGGGTTTTCTACGACCGCGCTAACCGAGAAAACTACTCTTGAACCGATTTGGCTGAAATTTCTAACTGTTATATCCGACACTCTGCTGAAAGTTTTAGGATCACTTTTGTCAATAAAAAATAAATATGAAGTAGTCAGCCGAGACAACCGCGGTTGGCGAACACTGACCTTTTTGTTCTTCAAATTGTATATTGTGTTTGATATCGGCGAGTAGATATGAATTGTTCCGAGTACGTTTCAAAGTACCCAGAAAAAATTCTGGATCGTTACAAAGTAAATATTATAATATTTCAATAATTTTAGAATATGTGAATAGTGAATGGTGAATATATAATATAATATGTGAATAGTGTTGAACTTCAGTTTACTAACATTGAATATACTAAATATTACTACCTATTTCTATTTATTGTAAAATACATGTAACCAGTATTTTACCTATGACATGAATGACTATTATAAAAGTTTGAAAAAAAAATGAATTAGAATTGGGATCGAAGTTTCTAACAAGTAATTTATTATAAAGGTATTATTGATAAAAAAAATTTCATTTTAGATTCAGAGTGGAGTGAAAAAACTTATGAATTTACAATGATGTTTATTTTTTCCCCCCGTTATGTAAACACTTTTGCAATTATTAATTATTAATATTAAATAAAATAATCATTATAATTTAATAAAATGTCACAGTATTGTTTAATAGTTATTAATTTTTTTGTGGTAATCTTCATTTTGGATTATAAGTCATTAGACGGACTAAAATATGTTTAGAGAAGAATGATATATTGTTTTACATTTTAAAAAATACGTCATGTCATATAATAATTACCAGCAATTTGAAATGCGATGCAAAACAGATAAAATGTTATTACAATTGAAGACATTGTTAGGTAAACAATTCTTTTATTCTGTAGACAATAATGTAGTAACAGTTTTCCAAACAGAGCACATATTTATACGATACGATAATTTTTTTTTTTTTTTTAAAGTGGCTAAACGTTATTTATTAAGCCAAAAACGGTTTTACGACAAAATTATGTATAAAAATACTAAGAGAACTTAGTATTGAATAGTAATAATCAAACGCCTTCTTGGTATATAAGAATTGTAAGGATCAGGTGAGAAATTTTGACAATTATACGCTTGCTATTTTACGCTATATATATATATATTATATTATTTTTATATTATTCATTTTTTATAAAATAAATCTATGTTTAGTATTAATTTATCATGCAGGTACATTTTGAAATACATAAAACATATTTTGAAACTAGTTAATATTGGTAACACTTCGACTCTCTTAATTTAAAATAAATATATGAGGTTATTATTATTATTTTATTTATGACGATTTAGGTATGCTATATTCAGGTGTTCATACTCCTAGTGCCGATATTATTTTTGAGCATTTTTCTAGTTTAAATCTTTACCAAATAAACATGATAGAAAATGAGTTTGGTAAATCATTAGATTTAATATTTGTAACAAAAAACTCTACTCGTGTTAATAAATCAGAAGATAATTTAGTTCCCTTAGATAAACATCACCCAGCACTAAATATTTACTCTGATATTTCTATTAATCCTAAACAGTCTATTGATACTGATAAAAAATATAATTTTAAAAGAGCTAACTATGAACTTTTATCAATTATGTTAAATAACTTAGATTGGTCATATTTATATGAATGTAGTAATATTAATTTAGCAGTAGATGTATTCTATAAATTAATTTTCCAAGTCATTGATAAAGTTGTTCCAAAAGTTTCTCCTCGTAAATCAAATTTCCCACATCGGTTTTCTAAAGAATTAATATCCCAAATTTACAAAAAAAATAAATTACATAAAATATATAAACGTAAAAATTTACCAGAACTGTATAATAAAATTTCAGAAATGAGAGCTTTATGTAAAGCTCTTACAAAACGTTGTTACTCAAATTATTTGCACAATATACAAAATAGTATAGTATCTAATCCTAAATACTTTTGGTCATATATGAAAAATTGTAAAAAGATAAATAGCTTACCAACTATATTAGATTTAGATAATACACATTCTGATAAC
>JAIPRM010003748.1:0-25032 GCA_025469315.1 Stegophylla sp. TES_Ste_2020 | reverse complement strand
TTTTCTTATATTATTAACTTCCTTCGTTCAGAATCGTTTTACTGAAGAAATGATTTATCGTTTCTTTAAAATTTAATACGCCCGTCAAGAGAATACTACCCGTCGTGCGAAGTATGTCCGGCTTTTTTATATTCTGAGTGGAGCGAAGATTGTTTTAATTGTACAAATTTGTGTTTTATTTTTTTTCGTATCCATATATTCACGAATTCGGATAGAAATACTGGTCCAAAAGTTTCGATAAGTAACTCAATAAATCGGAAATACTGTCTAGTTAGTACTTTAAGCTGGTCATTTTTCAAAATTTTTAATACTTTCTCTAAGCGCATGCCTAATTACCAAAAAATTGACAAAAAACATCATAACCCGAATTTTTATAAATTTGATTTTATACTTTTAACGTAATCTCAAAAATAAAGGAGCTAGAAAATTGAAAATTAGTCTAAAAATAATCAGACACATATCTCATAAAATTTTTAAAAACATAGGACCAATTTTGAGGTAAGTACATAACTCTGAAAATATTAAAAATTTTACAAGGTTTTAATTAATATGCGAAATCATGTAAATATAGTAAAATATGCAAAAATATGCAACATAAATTTTTGTATTTCAATTGTATGGATTATGAAACAAATTTGTATCAAATCAGATTTTGAATATGCAGCTTCCTAAGAAATATGCAAATGCATAAAGTTCCGAGCCCTGCTTATGACCTATGGTCATAGGGTATTCTATTGATAAAAGATAAAATGTGCAAAATAAACATAATATTAAGACCTAGTGTACCTACCCTTACTGAGGTATGAAATATATAGGTTTAACATAATTAGGTACGTGTTATTCAATGTAAAATGTCAAAACAAAAAATGTATTGGAATTGGAAATTACTGAATTTATTTTATTCTCGCAATTAATTAAAACAGCTGTAAAGGTACATTTTAATTAATTTTTCAAACTTTAAATGATTAGTAAAAATAACTTCAGTAAACAATTTTTCAACATAAGTTATATTAATACGTACTTAATTAAATATTTTTTTTATAAATTAAATTTTGTACATTCTATGCGATAATAACTACACGTTCAATAATTTCGTTTAAAAAAAGTATTGTGAATTTCGAAAAATGACCTTCTAAAAGTATCTATTAGACAACATTTCCAATCTACAGAGTGACTGATCGAAACTTTTGGACCCGTATTTCTACACGAAATCGAGCTTCCATACAAGCGAAAAAAACACACAGATTTGTAAAACCAATACATTCTTCGCTCTTCTCAGAATCTAAAATACTAAGTAACGAACTTTGCCAATTTTTAGTGATAAATATGCATCTCATGGTACCAAGATATAAAACTTTTATTAAAAAAAAACCGAACATAAATCTCACACCATGAATATTTTTCACTCCTCCGGGCTCCAGTTAGATACTCTTGATAGGTGTATTGAATTTAAAATAAACAGTAAATTATTTCTTCAATAATACGATTTTGAGTGAAATATGTTAACAATATAAAGAATAATAAAAGTCGTCATTTTTAACACACCCACCAAGAGTATATGACCCAAGGAGCGAAGAATATCCATGGTCATGGTGCGAAGTATATCTGACTTTCTTGTCTATACTTAACGTATCTTTGCTTTACTTTACATTTCACTTTACTTTTATTTACTTTACTTTATTTTATTTTGTTTTTATTTATTTAACTTTTTTTTTTATCCATCAAATAAAGAAAATAAAAACAGACGTGTGTATGTGTGTGCGTGAGTAAAATAAATCGTCAATCTTTATGTAATTAGTGTAATTGGCATTTTGATGCTTTTGTAGAAATACCTATTTGAGTTTTGAGCTATTTGTAAATTTGACTTTATTTTTAAACAATACGGTCGGTAATATACCCTTATTTTTTCAAATGTTCAATAATAGTCCAATACTGTTGATTAATAACAATGTAATCCATGTCTATTTTAATTTATAGTAAATTATTTAGTGCATTAAATATCTGTAATCATTTTTCCATATTTTTTAGAATTTTTTTCAATTAATAGTAAGTACTAATTTCATGTTAAAAATAAGCCATACGTAATTGATATTTCAAATTAATTAGTCATTTAATTTTAATTTTATTCTATATAAGATTATTATAACTTGGTGTTATACATGAATAAATAAATCATTAAGTTATTGAACACGTTTTTGTAATTATATATATATATATATATAAGATGGATATAATTTATTATTATATTAATTTGTTATCAATTTAAAAACGTAATTTAAAATATTATGTTTATATACACAAATACTGTATTATCTCGTTACAGTTCTTGAGTGTTTTATAATGCCGGATATAAGTGTTGATATTGTGTTTAATAATGAACTTGTCCTTGATCTATTTTTATGGACTTTATTGTATTGAATTCACGTAAAACATAATATAGGTATAGTGATTGCTAGAATGATTCGCTGATAGTGAATAATAGAATATTAATAACGGACCTAGATTTTAAAATTCATTGACCATGGCCCGCATTCGGTTTGTGAACATAATATGATATAATACGTTGGATACACGCGCGCACAAAATTACGCCCTTGTCGTATAATATATCAAAATGATGGTGCGTGTATCTGGTGAGATAAATTACGGATTGCAGCTAGGTGGGCAGCAACAGCAGCTGATTTGTACCACATACAACAGAAGATCAACAGAGTGACATTGAAACGACGAAAAGCTCTGAAAGACCTGATGACTAATACTCTGTAGTTTTGTAATCGAACGAATGAGAATTTTTTTTATCAATTAAAAATGTATGTTCGTGTTCATTAATAATTATCGCGCACGTTCTATAATACACTGCATTGTTTGTGTTAGTAATACGCTATCGGTTTTTCGTTTTCTTTATATAATAATTATATTTCAAAAATGTGAGTGTTGACGAGTTGGGATAGGTTAGGGAGCTTATGCAAACATAATGATATCGCGTATTGTGTTGTCCATCGGTTTATTTTCTGCGATACGTTATTACGTTTTATTAACAAAACAGAAAACGAATCCTAGAAATTTTGCATTTTCAATAGTACCTACTTCGACGCTGTGGCTCGGCTGATATGCTTATTTTGTTTATAATATTGTTCCATTAAACTTTGTCTTTGGCGAATGAAAATTTAAAAGCTAAGCATATTTTTTTAATACTATATGATTTTAAGATCAATCGTACCAAGTTATAGTAACCTTCGGATTTCATTCTTATTGTATAATCAAATTTCATATTCTATTTTAATTGATAGGCATTATATTATAGTTATTAAACATTATGACAGTGTCCTTGACACGCATTTCTTTCAAGGCTGCAGTATCGCAGTATCGTATGGTTGCAGCTGAAATTCGGGAGAACCACATTCTTCATTCTTCGTATGCGGAAAATATGCGAGTTTTTCCGCGTTCTAAAAACGAAAAGGTGTTTATTTTGAAGTATTAAATTATAATATCATGGACTATAATTCTATAAAACTATTCGTGGCAATTATTAAATGTCGTGTTGTGGATTACAAATTCTATTTGATTTACTTTTAGTTTTGGAAAAACATCCCATAATTTGACAAAAAAGACTCGGAAATTATATAAATCCTTCTTTAATCCAAACTTTATGAAAAATTTAAATATAGGTAGACAATAATATGAAAAATATTTTGGCACAAGAAAATTTTGAAAATTTTTTCCAACACTTTATTTTTCTCAACAAATTTTTTTTTCTCAGCTAATAGTAAAATATAAAACTGGCCGAGTCCGTCTATTGAAACTTATAGTTTTAGATTCTGAACGAAGTAATGTCTTTCACCAACTACTAAAAATAGACACAAGAACATTTCATACAAAATTCAAAAAGATTTGATCAATTTTGAGATAAGTACAACATTTTGAAAATTTCGGAAATTTCTCATTTTTATCAGTTTTTATGTTATACAATTTTTGATTTTTTATATAATGACTTGAAAATTTAATATAATCTTACTCATATATATGTCTAATTAACCTGAAAAATATCGAAAGTCTTAAGTCAACTTTTTTCTCTACAACCGTTTGAAATAAGATTTTCGACGAAATTCGTTAATTTTACCTAAAATTACACACTTTAATTTACATATAAGAAAATTGGTCTGACAGATATGTTTGAAATTCGGTGCCTAGATAGAGAATTTAATTTTAAATATTTTGGTGTAATAAACTTTTGGGTGAACAAAAAATTAAACATTTTACAAGGGTTTGGTTGAAAAAAATCGGAGAAAGTACGGACAAAGGTAGGTAATCTTTTTCGCTTATCTTATCTAATGTATTTTTCGACGCACTGATCGCCAGTTCATCGTCGCCAAATGTATAATTCGTTGTCACGGTAGTATTATTTTCTCCCATCGCAAGTATTTTTTATTATTTATAGATTATGTTAATTGTGTTTATGGAGTTATTCGTGGTTACATATTTATTAATAAATAGTTATATAATATTCAGTGAATATAATATTCACTAATAAAATTAATTATTTTATTTGTTTAATTATAGAGCCTTGATGATGCTCATATTCAGGCATATAATATATATATATATATATTAATTTAGGTGCATATAAAACGTCACTTCATCACACTAAATTATTTACGAATTTCACTCACTCTGTATGACATTGTATAGCGCTTGTCGTATTATTATAGTTTGGTTAGTTTGATTTTTAATTGTGATTGATGTTAATTATGATTGAGCATGCACGAAAATTTACACGTTTTTTATATTATTAATTTCCTTCGTTCCGAATCGTATTATTGAAGAAATTATTTATTGTTTCTTTAAAATTCATTACACCTGTCAAGAGTATTCCACTCGAGGGGCGACAAACACCCCGATGAGCGAAGTAAACTTTTTTGAATTTACTGTTAATATCGGCACATCAGAATTGCCTCCAAAATCAGGGTAGTACACCTTTTTTTCTCGAATTTACGAATTCGTAAATTTATTAATTTCTATATTATATTTCTAAAACATTACTTACGTAAAAACATTATCTCGTAAATTTAAACCGAAAAAACATAGGTCAGTAGTTCATTTTATTTTTCAAAATATTGTATAAGTATACATTTTAAGGCATGTTTGTACATTAAAGTGAATTATCTAGCTTTAAAATTATGTATATATTTTACCTAATTTCATACCTAATGAATCCATTTTGTGTTTAAATAATATATTTACACATCATATTATGTTTTTCGTGTATAGTTTTAGTAATAACTTATTTATATCGATTAATTTGGCCTTTTATTGGTGGCAATTCAAGTAAATAGTAAATTATATATTTTCTGTTCAAATTGCCCTTCCAATTCAAATAACCTCTTTTTGAAAAAATGAACAGTAAGCAATTCAAGAGCATAGGTGCAAATAGGATAAAAAATTTGGGGGTGGGCGCTAATATTTTCCAATTAATTTTGATAATTGATTAGTATAGTCTTATAAAATATTTTCTGAAGTACATAATATGTGTGATGAACCTATTTTACCTACGCTTATTTATCGTACATCTATAAAAATGAAAATGTATATAAGGGTCAAGAATTCTATCAAAAAAACATTGAAATATAATTTGTTTTTCAACATAGGTTAATAAAATATAAGGAAATACTGTGTTTATTAGTAATTTTACAATTAATAATTGATTCATAATATAGTATAGTATTATACGTATGTATATCACTCAGTATCATAAAATAATATAAAGTAATATTCTATGTTACATTTTAAATATTTTCATATATATTCTTATTCAAATATCATATTTTTTTTTATTTTGAAGGGGGGGGGGCTAAAAATACTTTTGGGGTGCTAAGCCCCCCTAGCTCCCCATATATTTGCGCTAATGTTCAAGGGGTTACTGTGGTAATTCGAGTGTGCCCATTAATATTTAACTGAACGAAAATTAATAATATAATGAACAATAATAGTCGTTATTTTCAACACACTCACCAAGAATATCTGATCCGAAGAGCAAAGAATATCCGTGGTGCAAAGTATGTTGGGCTATTTTGTCTATACATCATTTCATTTCATTTCACTTTACTTTACTTTAATTTACTTTATTTTACCTTATGTTACTTTACTTAACTCTATTCTACTCTACTCTACTTTACTTTGCTTTATTTTTCTTTACTTTTTTTTTTATCTAATATATAAAGGAAAAAAGTTAAATGAGAAAAAAAAATTAGAAAAATGTCCAAAATTTTTTTTTCACATCTTTTCACGTGTGTACTCACTTAACGATGCCTTTTAGCCGAAACGGTGGTGAACATATTAACATTTTATAATTAGCTTCTTATCTAATTGTATCATGGCAATTAGTGTCATTTACATTAAATTTTATATATGAGTTTACTATGCTAAAAATCTATTGATTTTTTTCAAAACAAATATCAATGAAGATTTGTATCTAATATTAACTAGTTTTCATCAAATCGGCGATGTTGAATAATAGCGTTTACGCTGTTTTTATTCTACGTAGCTTATATGACTTTTGTTTGAGTAATTTTTGTAAAGATGTTTATTCACAAAAAATAAGGGAAAATATTCAATTTAACCATAGAAAACTAAGAAAACTCTTTATTTAATATAATTTATAATAAAACAAATTTCATGAAATTCTCGATTAACATGGGAGATAATCAGTTTGATTACTTATCAATACATTTATGTTGTATATAAATTGTATTTATATTGTATTGTCTAGTGTCAACACAAGCTTTGCTTAAGTATACATATTATATACGGTAAAAGAACTTTGTTCAAAAACAAAATACCTACATGTGAATATCAATTTTATTGATAATTAACTTCGGAAAGTATAGCATGATTTTGGTTTTAAATCACTTTTATCAAAATATTTTTGTAACTTTTATTCCCTTTAAAATATAAATATTGAAATTATAAAAGATAAAACTACTAAGTATCTATTTCTAAATAAGGTTCTTACCTGTTTTTAGAAGCGTATGTTGTCACTCTAAGTACTCCGACTCTTGGGTTAAAAATGAATTTTGTTTTTGTCATTTACAGATTAGTAAAAATTTCCAAAAATCTCTTGATTAAAATTACTTCCTTAATAAAATTTGATGGTACCTAATAGATATTATATACAATGTGTAATAAAGGCACCGATATGGCTATATCTATATAATAGACTAATCGAGAGATAGGTTCTTCTTCTAATAATATTGCTATCATGGCCAAATCTTTAAATTATATATTACGAAACATATTTATAAAAAATGTAGAAAATGCATCAAAAAGTGGTGTTGCTAAATGCTAGTGACAATATATATTTTTAAATTATACCTTTTACACGTGACTACAGGAGCGCGACTATTTTAGTGGCGTGCATGAATCGAGACAACAGCCCATGATGAGTGTTTGACATTAATCAGGGCGGTTGTAAACTCTTCCGATTGTAAGGTACACTTTCCCGACTTAAAAAATTATAAACTCTCTCGATGGTAAACTCATCCGGGTTAACGGAGTATTTAGCTGAATAAAACATACTTACTCCCGGGTTAATTTTATTTCTATTTGAAGGAAATATGTAAATTCTCGTAGTCAATGTTATGTCTACCCAGTGGCGCAACTTGACAATAAGAGACCTATGTGAACATTTTTTGGTGGGGCCCTTTACCACCCACTCTTTCGCTTAAATAAAGAAAATTTTACAATACAATTTTGAAAAAATGTTATTTTTTCATTAATATCAATATAATTTTTATTATCATTAAAAGTTAGAACTTAACTCGTTCAATTTATAACTTACGATACTCGTAAATCTCAATATTTTTTATTCAAATCAATTTTATAAGAATTATAATAATTATACCTACAATGAATTCTTTACATATTTATTGATGATGAAGATTATATTTATTATAGACAAATTATATAATATATATATATTTTTTTTTGTCCACTCCAATTGAGAAATCCTAGCTATGCAATTCAACAGATGTTGTGGTTCCTTAAATATTTATTTATATTATTAATCATTTTAAGCATAAGAATTAAATAATCAAAATTAATGTACATATAATATTACGAGTATATACTTAATCACAAAAAAAAAAACCTATTATGGATAGTTTTTATGATCATAAAATCTAAACATCAAGAAATGATAATCTACAATTGGATATTATAAAATTAACAATTTCGCCACAAATAACAAATATATTTTATTTATATTAAGACAGAGAAATTATTTGCGTATTCTAAAAATCAATTTTCAAACTATTTGCAAACCATCCATATTTATTTTGGGAGAGATTGGACTTTGTGGGGAGCTTCGAATTGAAATTCGAACCTGATTTTTTCAACTCCTGTAAGTGTCAATGCTAATTTTAAAACGCTTTCCTCCTGTTTTTTCTGCGCTATCTCTGCTATTCTGTGATAACTGCCATGGTAATTACATAATTGGTAGAATCACATGTATTGATGGATAACTTTAATACATAATTTAATAATTCAATACAAAATTTTAAATTTAAATCAAATAATGTGTGAGTATGGTGATCGGAGCCTGGAATCCCTGTAATATTGGGACCCATGTGAATCGCACACCCAAAACTCTCGTAAATTGCGCCACTGTCTCTACGTGGAAGGGTCTAAAAGACTTTCAAGTTGAGGTATACATAAAAATTCAGAGTACCAATAAACAAAATAAAAAAAGTAAAAAATTGTATAAAAAAAATAAAATAAAATACTTAAAATAATAACTTACATATTATAAAGATCAACTGATTAAACTATACCTTAAGTTCCTTAAAACGCGTGAGTTTATATCATTGTAAAAATTAAATTTTAGCAATTTTCATTATATTTTTAATTATAGCTAGGTATTTGCATTTATTTTTTGTATTATTATTTTTTACTCTATTTGTATCTTGGTCTAAATAATAGCTTAAAACATCAAAACATAGTTAAAACAATTTATTTATATATTTTTTTTTATTTTATTTGAATCTTTTCCTGAATGATAGCTTACAGCTAATGGAATTAATTTATATTTGATATTAATTTTTATTTTTATTTGTTTCTCGACTGTAATTATAATTCACTGCTAAAAAAATATTTATACTATTATGTTATTCTATTTACTATAACTTATATACTTGACATAATATATGCTCGAAAATTATTGTAATTTACAGTTTACATATAGGCCCAGCATATAGTATTAAAGTAGATCTGGGAGGGTTTATACATTTATTTCAGGTAAATCTAATATTGATCCGAGAGAGTTAACATAATATATTATAGGGGTGGCCAATATGAATATGCTCACGAGCCGCATGAATAAATAAAATTATGTCTAAAGCCAAAAATGTCTTTTGAATCCGTTTTTAGTTAATGTCATTGAAAACGGATGTCCGGTATCAATCATATTGCAATAGTTAAGGCACTTCACGGAATAGAACTGTTAAAATTATTACGATGTGATGGTTTTGAAAATTTTAAATAGAACTGTCGCTCTGTTGTGAATTTTTGTCAGCATGTTTCTATTTTAAAGAGCCCGGAAATTAATAACTGTGCACAGAATTTAAAATCAATTTTTGGAATGACATATTTTTCTTGTGAATTACTTTATTGGACATTGAAAATAATCGAATCTAAATATCATTGAAATTTAACTAAACATCATCTTAAAGAATAACTTCGAGCCAATCTCACATCAATAAAAACCCAAATCTTAAGCTCATGAAAACAAAGTATATGAAAAAATACATTAATTTAAAAATAATAAATATTAATTCATGGGCAATCGAAAATTCAACAGATAATCAGGTTGACATGTGGAAGAAAAGGTGGGAAGACGGAAACGTGGTTAATAGCCCTTATCAATGACCCGACTCGGAGAGTCCCAGGATTTGAGCTCCCTCGTGCAATGTGGATTGCTTTAAATCGTATCAGAACAGAACAGGGAAAATGTAATTTCCTTTTACATAAATGGAAAATGTTAGATACTCCACTCTGTGAATGTGGGCAGATTCAAAGTTCAAACCATCAAACACATTGTCGAGATATGCTCTTTCACAAAATATGAAGGAGGAACAGAAGGGCTCCATAAAAGCGACGTGAGGCACAAGATTGGCTACGTAGCCTAGAAGTACGTCTGTAGAGATGGTTATAAGTTCGAGCTATTTAATTGTTATTTTCTATTTTAATTATTTATTTATTTATTTTTTACTTATATATTATAATTTAGGGTTTTGTATAATTCATATATTTTAGTTCAATATGCATTTGTTATTTAGTTAATATTGCTATTAGTTTATGTATGTTTTCACCAAAAATGTCATATAAAATAAAAATACTATGAAGAAATCTTATTTTGTTTTTAAAATTCCATTTTCACGCACTTAGGCCGTAATTATTTAAAATCAAAAAACTGTGATCGATAAAAAAGATGCAATATTATAAAACAAGATAGTTGTTATTTTAGGAAACGAAATGCGAACCACATAACAACCATGACAAGAGCCGCATGCGGCTCGCGAGCCACAATTTGACCACCTCTGATATATAAGTATATTATATACTTCAGGTAGTATCGAAAAAGACCCGGGAGAGTTTACATGAACAATTCAGGTAGTAATGTAGTAAGCCCGGGAGAGTTGTTTATATGTCATTAAAATTGGGAGAGTTACAATCGGCCTTTAATCAATCGTTTTCAGTTATCAATAATATTTTGAGAGTATTTACATAGCGCCACTGATTTGCTTTAAAAATTATATTCAGCCCTGCTAGTGGCTTCGTGTAAAAGAGTTCAATAAGTGTAAGTAGTAAACTAAGTTAGGTTACCTAAGTGAAGTATATAGTAGTATAGGAATAACGAATCGTGGAAAAAATATCCGCATTTAGGAAAAAATATCTGTTTTCTTCCGTATTAATTTATTAATTATATACTTTAAATTATAATTATATGGATTATGTGCATATTTTGGTACTCTTTACTACGCTCCTCAGCACCGTCGCTTTACTCCGTCCAATCTATATACGCCTCTCTACTTGCAGTGCAACGAGGGGGCGGGGGATACTGTGGTTTGATAATCGGTTTTATTATCGACACCAATTCTATTCATTTCACCCGAATATATATCAAGGTATAATATAGATATATTAGTATAATATATTATGTAATGTAATAGATTAAAAAATGTTGCCCAAACACATAACAATGTTTTAAAATAACTCGTTCAAAAGCATTATGGTAAACGGTCCAAAAATATCGCTATTTTTAAATACTTACCTGAACGTAAACCCCCGAAAAAAAAACCTTTAGTCGATTTATATATACATTTTACATTTATATTTTGTATTATGCACTGCGTGTTATATTATATATAATACGAAACAAAATAATTATAATTAATAAATATAATATATTATACAAAAATAATAACTAAAATATAAAACTTAAAGAAAAAAACTGATATATTTTCCTAGATGCGGCTATTTTTTCTGTGGATAAGTATTTTCCTACTTTTTTTTCCAGAGGATATTTTTTCTGCGTATCAGGTTTCACAATATTCATTTTACTTGTATACAGAAAATTGTTGAAGTACAGGCCAATTAGTATAATACAGACGAGGGATCAGTCAGCAATAGCTGACTAGCCGACTGGACCAGTCCGCCCTTGATGCCCGCATCTAACCCAGACACGACGCCTGTAACCAAAGAAAATGTATAAAGGTAACAAAATGTCGAAAACCCATGTATACATGTCAGGTGAATATATCACGACATATAACACGACTCTGCTGCAGCGAGAACGAGGCACCTGTTGTAATAAAAGTGAAAAGAAACGACCGAAGAATTGTGTTTAGGTATGTACGCGGTGTAAAGACGGTTCGAGCTAGTTATAGGGCTACATGTTGCCATAGTGATGTGGAACCCCAAAATAATGTGAGAGTCGAATGATTTATGAGGCAACGAGAGTTAGGGTGAATTGACCCGAAATGCTTTTCATTTGGGATACATACCTGAGTGCCAGGTGTATACCTGGAATTTTCAGAAATACTGTATATGTACCAAATACCTATTTGACGCACTAGAATACAATAATTCTAAGT
This sequence comes from Stegophylla sp. TES_Ste_2020, assembly GCA_025469315.1. Lineage (NCBI taxonomy): Eukaryota > Metazoa > Arthropoda > Insecta > Hemiptera > Aphididae > Stegophylla > Stegophylla sp. TES_Ste_2020. The sequence goes on along the minus strand of JAIPRM010003748.1, from coordinate 12,887 downwards.
CTGGTCGTCTTCTGATAATACTCATTATATTATGTCTATTATACAATGCCTTGAAGCTATTCAAAATCTTATCCTTCGCTTTATACTCTGGGAAATATATAACAAAGACTCGCTAATAATAGTATGAGGAGAAAAAATGTCAGGAAAAATATAATAGACTTAAATTATTACGGGATGGTCAAATTGTACTTATTACCTAAAAAAAATGGTCGAACTGCACTCGGGTAAAAAGAAGGTGATGGTTGAACTGCACTCGGGTAAAAAACAGGTAGTGGTCGAAATGCACTCAAAAAACGAGTTAAAACTATTAAAAACTAAAAAAAAGTCTAATACACGATAAATATTATGTTTCTAGTATACACTTTCAACTCGTTACAAGTATAGTGGAAACCTGCGCCTTTATATACGTTAAAAATATTACGAATCTTATCTTTATGAACGCTATAACCGTATTCACGATTATAAAGAACTTATAATCGTGGGTAAATAGATATCAGTAAAAGTTGAGATTAATACTTATAAATTTTTTACTATGCCATTTCTGATATTAGACATATTATAGACATATATGATGTGTTTTTTTTTTCTGTGAACACTTTTTCGTATGGATATTCTATAATGCCAATTAATGTACGGTTGATAATTTGATATTATAAAATCTTATTTGCTTTTAAATTGCTCATAGTATTTTTATTAGGACATTAATTACCTGATAAACACAAACACATAATATTCGAGTATTTAACGTTTCAACTCGACTCGACACGAAAATAAATTATACATAAAAAAGAACACTACTCGCCCTACATTATTAAATAACAGTTGTTATTTGTTTAACATATCTAACCGACTATTATAATTGTATATTCCCTGAAGCTCTGCTCATAATCGTTTTATTAAAGAAAATATGTTTTATGGTTTGTTTAAGAGTGAGTGAAGAATATTCATGGTGCGAAGTATGGGCGGCTTTTTTTTAAGTTTAAACCAAAATAGCTATTTTAGTTATGGCACTACGATGTACTTATAAATAAAAACGGTGTATACGTATAGACTCAGTATCAAAGGAAATTGTAATCTCAATTTTGATAGGACTAGACAAAAACTAGAAAAAAAAAATCACTTCATAATTAAAATAAAATATACTCTTTTTTGGACTATGATCATAATGGTCAATCACCGAAATGGTCAATAGTGACTTGGTAAACATAAATAGGCAAATAGATAGATTTATACGACTATAATTATTCTATTGTCTAATAAATTGTGGATGTATTTTTAACTTGTATAATAATGTATACACACTAATATTATTTTCTATATTATCAAGACAAAATAATCTCATTTGCTTAGGCGTGCCCGCGGGAGGGGCAGGGTGGGCAGCTGCACCTCCTGTGAGCTGAACTTTTTCTTACATAAAGTAAGTAGATTAGGTACAAATAATAGGAAATTAAATCAGTCGTTATTGAGACAATCATAAATCGAAATTCATATAAATATTATGATAACAATTAGACCACGATTTGTGATATTAAGAACAAAAAGTTCCAGTTCATCATTTTTAACCATTTTAAATTTTTGTTACAGGTAAATAGTTACCGGCAGATTAGTGTCATTTTGTTGATAAACGCTATAACTTAAAATATTTTGAAAAGTGCAGATAACTGATAAAAATTATGCAAGCATAGATAACTTTACTGCAAATGAAAACTCGTACATACTCTTTTCAGCTTCGTTTAAATAATTTATTACTTTTTGTTGGATTATAATTTTATTTATTTGAATTATTAATATATTTAACACGGAATAAAAATAGCATTTTCTAAAACAAAATCTAAGAGAATCGAAAGTGGATAAATATTTAATTAACTAATAACTCTATATAAAAATTCATATAGAAATGCAACAGTTATTTGCATATTAAAATAAAGTACAAAATAATTTTGGTTTAATATTAGATGCTACTACGACATCTGTATAAAATGACGATTAAATGCTTTTAATAAAATTTGGAAATACGTGGAGTGTTCTGCGTCAAATCGCGTGACCAATCTGCTTGATAATAGATACTGTAAGATTAAAGAATCAAATTTATTATTGACTTGTTTCTAGTGTAAATTGAATGTGTTTATTTATTTTGTTTAAATAACTGATCATATTTTTGCTTGTCTATTTGCATCTTTAAATAACATGAAAGTATCATCAACATAATATCTATAATATACCTTTATGTGTGGACTGTATACGTAATTGTTTATAATATTATTGATTTAATGTTGTCGTTTTTTTAAATTTCAGATAAAAGATCACTTAGAGGACTTCTTGTTAAAATGTGAAATTTTAACCAAAGCTAACGAATTTCGTCAAAATTTTAACTTTAAATGGTTATAGAAAAAAAATTTACTTACGATTTTCGAGATTATTTCAGGTGAATTAGACATATATATGTGACTGTAATTTTCAAACCTTAATATCATGAATTAAAAATTTTGTTGTATACAAACTAACAAAAAACGAGAAATTTCCAAAATTTTCAAAATACTATACTTAACTCAAAATTGATCAAATGTTTTTGAAATTTTTATGAAGTAGTCTCGTGATTATTTTTAGTTTTTGGTGAAAGTTTCAAGTTTCTAGCTGCATACTTTTTTTGAAGTTATGTTAAAAAACAATTTTCCATTTTATGAAAATTTTGGTAATGACATAGTTTGTCAATTTTACGACAAATTTTTCCGTTTTTTTGGAAAAAGTATTGAGAATTTTGAAAAATGATCTCTTTAAAATTTAAAGTATAATCTGGGTGTGATTTCAAACCTATAGAGTTACTGATCGAAACTTTTCACAAGTGTTTCTATACGAAAGTGTTTCTAGAAAGAGAAAAAAAAATAAGAAAAAAATAAAAAAATAAAATAAACATCATTGTAAAATCACAAGTTTCTTCGTTCCGTTCAGAATCTAAAATAATTATCGAAAAGATATTTTCGATTTTTATCAAATTGCTAACATATAAGTATTTGTTTACAGCCTTAAACCACGGTTAGCTCTTTTGCTTTCTAAAAAGTATGTATATCTCATTCTTATTTCCGAAGGCTATTAACTTTTCTAATTTAATTTCTCTATATATTTAATTTCGTCTATCATTACACTATATATTTAGTGAGAGTTTAATAAAGTCACATTTTTAAACCTATATTAGCAACGTATTTTATGTGTAGATTGTATAGATAGGTAATGTGGATTTCAAAGTAGATATTAGTGTCTAAAATCGTAATACATAGTCATAAAGTCTAATGCTTAATGTATCTATTATTGATGTACAGACCAGACACGCGCGTTAACGGTTTACGTAACTTGTTAATATTGTTAACTTGAAAAAAAAGCTTACACCATCATAAACATGCTAATAAGTATAGCATAGTCAACTGAAAAAAAAAAAAAAGTATAAATTACAAAATTATTGCATATTATAGTAAATAATAATGTATTAATGTGCTTTTTTTTGCAGTGCCTATAGGTGATATTAAAACGTGTATTTTTAATTAATCATTCGCCTGGTTTGGCATTACAGACACGATATTATAACATTATTATTGTTTCATTGACGTACTAAATCAAATATAATAAAATTACATAATATTGAATCAATATAATGTAATAGTCAATATATTAATAATTTTCTATTAGACTTCAACGGTCAACTGCTCGATTTTACGAGTACGCGTATAACACTTGTGATACTGTGATCATATTGATATATTATACAATAATCGTATGCGGAGTGTGTGATGGAAAGAGTATAACATGCAGAATAATTAATTTAAAATTCCATAAAAGACTGGGGTGGTTTAAAATAATGATGTGAAAAAAATTTAACTGATAAAACAATTATTTATGGATTTCAGAGTTATTTACAAATTAAAATATATAATATATATATATATATATGTATTTTATTCCCTAATACTGTTAATTCATCGATTTACAATTGTATTTTGTATTTGTCGAATATTTTGTTACACACACAACCTAATATGGAATACAGCGCGTGATGTGAAATACGATTATATTTTTAGTCTATTATTCAGGACTTAAAATGGATCGGTAATTTATACAAGTTCCAGAAAAGCGAAATTAAAATACTAATGTCGTGGTCGTGGTCGGTTCTTGTATCGTTGTGAGACGTGTTATTTCGAAGTTTCAGATTTTAAACAAACATAAACCAATAAAACGCAATAATAACTACTATAGGTAACTTGTGTATTTTTAACTCTGAAACTAATACGTATAGTTTGATGTAATCACGTTTTATCCGTTAACGAGCGACAAATGTTTAGAATTTTTCCTGAAAACCAAAACTAGAAAAACGTAATTCTTCCATGAACTATTCGACGTTTTAAAACGCATTGAAATTAATAGTTATTATTAAGCCGTATTTCTACGAATTTTTGGTTCTAAAAACCGATAACGCGTTATATTTTAATTGTTTGAAACATTCTGTCTACGAATTTAACAGCTATGATTTTTTTAATTTAGAATAGCCTCGAGTTGGAGATATTTTATAGTTTCAGTAACGAACCAGTTTCGGTAAAAGGAAGCCACGACGTTTTAACGTTTGACTTGGCAAATTGTACAAATAGATATTTCAAAATATTTCGACTGTTCGCGTGATGGCATAATAAAATGTACATTTTGAAAATAAACGTATATAACTATTTGAGATATACTGCTATAGGATAATGTGATTCTCGTAGTTTTTGTTTTAGGTCGGAAGATGTTTGAATAAATTCTACTATTGAAATAATATTGTGTCCTGCTTAATTATTATAGAACGTAACGAAACTAGCTCATAAAATATATGGATAATACCTGCAATCTACTTAAAAAATCTATAAAATATTAAAAGTACTACTTTTATAATTAACGGTAAATACATCGTGCATAATTTTTTATTTAAAAATATGAATAAAACTATATTGTCGTATAAGCTATATATGTTTTAATAATAATTATCGACTAATAAATCACGATTTACCGGAATTTTCATAGAATTTAATATTGTTTTTTAACATAATTTCAAAAATAATGTAGTTGGAAACTTGAAACATTCACCGATTATTAAAAATAATCACGAAATTTCAAAAAGATTTGATCAATTTTGAGTTAAGCATAGCATTTTTAAAATATCGGAAATTTCTCGGTTTTTGTAAGTTTTTATTTAATACAATTTTTAATTCTTGATATTAAGACTTGAATAATTAATATGATCTCACCGACACATGTCTAATTGACCTAAAAAAATCTCGAAAATTGTAAGTCAACTTTTTTCTCCATAACTATAAAAAATAAATAAGTAAATACTATTATACAATTTTTGTAATTTTGAGATTTGAAGACTTGCCGGAGATGGATTTTTTAGGAGCATATCATTTTGGAGTTCGGTGTCTTCCATGTGTTAACTATTTTAGATATTTTTTATAGTGGACTACATTATGTGTAATATAAATTAGTTTTGAATAGTCGTAAAAATATATCAATTTTTTATGGATCACACAAAATTGCTTCGAGGGCCATTGCGGCCCTCAGGACGTGGTTTGCCGACGCCTGATAAAAATCATGCATATCAGTATTATATTTTCATACTTATTTTTTGATATTATCTAATAATAATTATTACCTAGTACAATAATTACCGTTTTAAAATGATTTAAAAATAGTGATATGTAAGATAAAAACTCATTAAAAACTTTCTGAAATTTTTTATAAAACATTTTTATTTTATATAGAAAAATGGGGTTGCCATTTGTCACTTTGACGAATTAACAACTTACGCATCACAGATATTTAGATCCTACACATAGAATGTTTGATTAGCAACAAATAAATAACAAAAAAAAAAAAATAATAATAATAATAATAATAATAATAATGAATAAATAAATAAATAATATTAATCATAACAAAATTTACAATATGAGTTTTATAAGAATAAACAATACATATTAAAAATCAATCAGTATAATTACATAATATTATACAATTTCAAAAGGTAGAACGGAGGATATATAGGATCATATTTTTAAATTTGTCGCGAAGCGTATAAAAAATCAACATGAACACAAATAGAGTTGGCCAATGATAAAACTCTGGGGAAAAAAAAGTTTCAGTTGCTAAATTCATTTTATATATAGGTTGATAAAACAAAGTTGAAATTCTTGTAGGGACACGGAACCCAATTTGGTATAATAAGTCAGGACTCAGGACTGTCTATATTATAATTCATAAGATCATATATAAACATAAAATCACCCATTTTACTCCTAAGTACACAAGAATCAAAACCAATCGAGTCCTCAATTAAATTATATGAATCCCTTGAAATCGGGAGGTTTATCTTAAAAACTAATGACTTCATAAATTTATTCTGAATATTCTCAAATTTCATAATATGAATGGCATAGTTTAGAGACCATATTTGAGATTCAAATTCTGAATGTAATCTAACCAATGAACAATATAAAGATTTTAATCACAATTTGCTTTTAAATTGCACAGTATTTCCATTCAGAAAACCAAGCATTTTAAAATATTTATTCACAAAATTAAAAATGAACTTAAAATGAACATTGTATGTAAAATCAGAACTAAAATATATTTCTAGATCTCTTATTGAAGACACTCTTTCCAACTGATGATTTAAAATTTGGTAATTTACGTTTTATAGACTATCAATACGAACAAAATATATAACTTTACATTTATAAATATTTAATGGAAGACAATTAAGCATGCTCCATTCAACAAAGCGAATTAAATTATTTTGTAATAAAATACAATCATTTATGGAATTAATGACAGTATATATTTTTGTATCGTCAACGAATAATAAAACATTAATTTTGTCATCAAATATGGATGGCAAATCATTAATAAAAATTAGAAATAAAAGAGGATCCAAATGTGAGCTTTGCGGTACTCTTGAATATGCAATGAAACTTCTGGATAAAGTATTCGATAATATTACTTGTTGAATTCGGCAATATAAATAAGATTCAGTCCACTTTAAAAATACACTATTAATACCATAACAGCTTAATTTAAACAGCAGTAACTTGTGATTAATCTTAAAAGAGGCTTTTTTTAAGTCAGTTTAAATGTAATCGAGCTGTTTACCCTCACTTATATAGCTTAAAATATTTTATTGAAGTATACGATTATTAGTAATAACAGATTACTTAGAATGAAAGTTATGCTGAGATTTTAATAAGCAGTTATTCATTAAACTTGAAAATTTAATAGTTATTAAAGCTTCAAATACTTTAGGTATAACTGACATTTTTGAAATAGGTCTGTAATTACAGACATGAAAAATATTACCAGATTTATGTAATGGAATTACAACAATTTTTAATAAAATTTGCCGGAATATTTTCAGGACCAACACCACTATGTGCATTTAAAGCAGATAAATAATCTAAAACATCGCTTTCACACGATTCATAGGAACCAAAATTTACACTTGTATTTACATTTTGATCAGAAAAATGTGATAAATCTTTGCTACCAATATCTTTAACATATACTAAGCGAAGAAAGTTCTTGACGAAGTTTTCTCATTGCCTATCGCTGCTTATGCTGATTGAAGATGCAGGAACTAGATTTGACAATTATTTTTTTTTGTTTTTGATAACAACAAATGCCTCTGCCGCAGAATTAAATAGTACTTTTAACGGGCGTGGTTTATCACTTAGAGAACGACTAAGTCTAATGACTTTAATTGGTTTCATGAGAACATCATTCATAATAGACTGTAAAGCCATATTAACATATAACATATTCTATCTTCAACTTTAGAAGCCATACTTTCTATTACATTATAAAATATAAGAATTGAGGCTGATTGATCTCATTAATAATGAATTCTTCTGACCAAGTAGCAGGGAGAACAATATTGATTTTTTAAAATTTTCAACCTCATGCAACAATTTACTCAGAAACCTTTTTAAATCAAGTATCTCTTTATGGCCAAGATTATAAGCTTCACAAAAATATTTAAGAGTTAGTATTTTTTGCTGACAAACGTTTTATTTCAGCAGCAGGGATTCCCAACTACTGTACCGCGAAATTCTGCTGGTGTGCAGTGTAATTTTTTTTATTTCTATGAGTGTTTATTTATTTTATATTATAATATATTACAATTGATAGTTATATATTTATAACATTAAATTTGAAGTGTGTTGTGAAAATTTATAAAATTATCAAGTGTGTCGCCAAGTAAAAAAGGTTGGGAATTCCTGCTTTAGACGATGCTTGTCTAGCCACTAATGTGTTTCAATTGGATGTAAAACCAAACAACTAATTTTAATTTTGCATTTTTTAACTTTTTTACTTTTTAGGTAATCTTTTGATATTTTTAGTCATTTTATGTGATTTTCCAATATTTTTAATCATTTTTATTCATTTCCCATCAGTTGAAAGAAAAAATAACGAGTTTATTAAAAAGACAATATTAATTAATAATATCTTTCATCATTTACCGAGAAAGAAGATTTGATTCTTTAATTTTCTCCAATTTACTTTATTAGACTAAGAAAGATTATTTTCTAAATATATATATTTGCTATACAATGATTATCGTTAATTTAATTTTGACAACTTTAAACAAGCTTTTATAGTGCAATGCAATAATTTTAATGAGTTTTTTTGTAAGCTTCTATAATTTGTACCCACTTTAAAAATTTGAAAAAAATATTACATTTATAAATTTTTGTAATTTTAAAGTCATTTTTATACTTTTGTAGGTCATGTATGCATTTTTTAGGTAATTTTTTAATGATTTTAAGGTCATCAACTTCTGAGCCCTAGTCATAACCATTCTTTTATTATCCATGATGGTATTTCATCACTTATAAATTATAAGTTATTAATACCAATTATTATTTATTATTACACACACTATTATGTTGTATAGTGCCATCATAAAATGAAAAAATAACTTTTATACATTATAAAACGTATAAAACCAAGTGTTTTATACTGTACGTATTATACATTACTGTATTTTACGTGCTTAACCTGCTAACTACTATAGTACTGTCTTCTTATAACCAAAATTTTTATCATAAAATAATTAGGTATTTTTTGAAATCACTTTATCATTATCCATAGACATATTATCATAGGTGCAATAAGGGGAGGGACTCGGGAAGGAAGTAAGTCCCTAAAACTACTTTGAGCCTCCCATATTTTATAAAAAATACGTAAAGTAAATATTCTATGAAGGGGGGGAACTAATTCAGTCAAATAAATATGTTAGCTTCCCCAAATTTTATATTCTTATAGCACTCTTTCAGATTATTTAACAGGTTTGGCCCAATAAGGTAGCAAATAAGCAACTACCTAGGGCAGAAATATATAGATTTGCATACCGTATGGTATTTAGGTGCTAGCAAGGGGTTAGCTAACATTTTCGTTTACAAATTTTAACTATAAACGGTAATTAACAAATAACTGATTGTTGATTTTTGAAAATGTTCTCTAGAATCAAGGCCTTTATACATATTTGATTAAGATTGTATTAAATTAACAGATTATAATAACAAATCAAAAATATATTTTAATTGGAAAAAAAAAGCAAAGATAAGTAAAGTAAAGTATAAACAAGAAAGCCGGACATACTTCGCATCATGGGTATTCTTCATTCTTCAGGTCAGATACTCTTGGTGGGCGTGTTCAACTTTAAAGAAACAACAAATCATTTTTTCAATTATACGATTCTGAGTGAAGTATGTTAATAATATAAAGAACAGCTACTTTACTTATCTTAGCTTTATTTTACTTTACTTTACTTATACTTGATTTACTTTTAAATTTTGAGTGAAGCTAGTGTTTTTATGATGATGTTTATTTTTTTTTTCTTCTGTAAACACTTTTTTGTACGGAAATACTTGTCCAAGAGTCTCGACCAGCAACTTTTTGGAACCAGATTTGCTTCTAGTTGATACTTTAAAATTCTAGTTGATAATTTTTTGAATTTCTCAATTCTTTAAATTTTTCTTTTAGAAAAAACAACCCAAAATTTGACAAAAAAGACTCAGTAACTATCATTTATTGATCCAAACTTTATAAAAATTTAAACGTAGATAGAAATTGACATAATAAAGCAAGCGCAAGAAAATTTTGAAAACGTGAAAAAAAAATTTGAACATTTTTTTAACATTTCTTTTCTCATTAATAGGAGAATAATGTATAAAATACAAGCTCCCTAAATGGTGTAACCCTAAGAAGTATCTTCCTCTCATGATATTTCACCAGGTTACTAAAATAATCACTCAGTCCCCCAAAAATTTCATAAAAAATGTGAATTAAACTACATTTGAGGAAACAGATAGTTATCAATTAAATATTATGATATATTGTGATTTTTTCATTATCATTCTTTGTGATATTTTGTATAATAGTTCATAACAATTATTCCATTATGTTCAATTTAATTTATTTAAATTTTCACGGAACACCTTTTGGGAAACACTGCTGTAGACACTTCTTATTAGGCAGTATTAAAATCCATTAAACTGAGTCTATTAACAGATAAGTCTATGAATAAAACGTATTTGTAAAAATTGTTTATAAGTAAAATAGAGAATACGACTATGCACATATTAATATAGTAATAATTATCATGTATTTATACTATATTATGTGTTTCTTGTAATATGTTTGTGTGTACATATATAAAAATTAAGGGTGATCAATAATATATGTTTTCTGAAATATACTTACAAAATGTTACTTTTTGAGACAGACCCTACTAGAATTAACTGCGTTTTCTCTTCATCGGTAACTTTCAAAATATAATTATATATTATTCATAATATTTGCTTTAATTATTATATTTTAGTCGTTTGTCCAAATTTGTACAATTTTATTGACCCCATTGACCGGAGTAATGAGTTCAATAGACGATTTTTGTTTGTTGTTGTAGGCATACGTACGAATCGCGACTATCTTGTGTTTGAGTCCAATGGGTTAATTAGTTGATTCACCGCGAGAACAATAAAAAGCTGTACATAGCTATTAAAGTATTTCGGATGTTATGTCGAAAAATATAAGTACACTTATTTAGTAACGAAATCGTAAAATATTAGACAACATTTTAGTATAAGACGTGATCAATGAATCAGTTATGCTGACTAATTTCAATAATTTATTATATTATAAAAAATTTTAATTTGTTCAGTAATCGATTTGATTTGTAATCGTATGTAAATTTGATTTGATTCACGAAAAATAAATACTAGTTGTGCACTATAATAATTGAGTCTCAATATTTTTTATACTCCGATTCCCGATGTTTAAAATCGTGTGTTTTAATTTCGAGTCCCGGCTTTTAGAATGACAAATGTTATGGTTAAGGTTTGTCGTATTAGTTACCATTATTATCTAATGATTACTGGAAATCTAAAATACGTATTTATTTATTTGATAAATATGGACTAGCATTCATTTAATTGTACAACATATTTAAATAACGATTAACATTATGGACGGTAAATAAATAATTTAAAAGAAGAAACATTATCAATATTATAACACGACTAAATTTACAATATGTTTTTTCTCCATGTTATATGTATAACAAAACCGTAACTTCTAACAGAAATAAGTAAAATTAACAAAAATAAATTATTAATGAATTAATTAATTAAATTATACATATCAATAGGTATCTAAATTATTTACAATGAGCATAAATGCACATTTCGATTAACTACAGTGTTTAAGGCATAATATTTTGTAGTACGAGGCGCAATCTTAAAAGTGATGATTAGGGCCTGAATTTTAATGACCAAAAAATTTAAGAATTGTACTTCAAAATGTACCATAAAAAATATATACCAAATAATGGTTTTAAAATGAATCAACATTTCAAAAAATAACGTTTTAATAATAAATTCATTTAAAATAATTCATAATTAATAATGTCACAATTTATTAAATTTTTACGATGTAAATATTTATATACATTAAACATGTTATACATATATATTTCAAATAGGTAATTAATACGAAAATACAATACTTAGACAAAAAGGTAATTTAAGTATAGGGCTATAAGTTATTACTTTCTTTTTTTTCAGTTTCTATTTAGTTTTTTTTTTTCAAAATAATGTTGAAATAATTTAATTTGATTTCTAACTAGAAAGAAATGCAAATATATCTACAAAAAGTAGAAAAATGTACCAAAGTTAATAATTAGTCTTGGAGCATTAACATTAATATATCTCAATTCAATAGGTTCTAATTAAATAAATATCTCAAAATTGTGTCTAAATCTTTGTATAATTAAAAATTTTTCTGCCTAAGCGGTTGTTTTATAATTATTTTTGAATACCTATTACCTATGTTTTCAGTTGTGTGCAGTGACGTCGCTACAGGTGGTAAGACAGAGCAACGCGCAGCGCTCTTGATATTTGCGGGAGCCCAAAGTACTATAATTCATAAAATAAATGTTTATTTATAGAATTGTATTAAATGTTTTTACAAAATAATTATCATACTGCATATACGATTAAATCATCATAAAATTTTGTACAATTTTTTTTAAAACTTATTTTGTTATTCAACATGCTCAAAACTTGAACAATAAAAAGCCGGACATACTTCGCACGATGGGTGTACTTCGCACCTCGGGTGGTATTCTCTTGACGGGCGTATTAAATTTTAAAGAAACGATAAATCATTTCTTCAGTAAAACGATTCTGAACGAAAGAAGTTAATAATATAAAAAAAAAAAATTTTCGAAAAATGTCCAAAAATTTTTTTCATATTTTCAACATTTTCTTGCGCCAAAATCTTTTTTATAGGATTTTCTATCTATGTTTAAATTTTCA
>JAIPRM010003747.1:0-25032 GCA_025469315.1 Stegophylla sp. TES_Ste_2020 | reverse complement strand
ATTTAACTAATTAATAACTAGTTACTCAATAACTTCTATACAATAAATTAGTATAGAGTACTATAGGCAGCGTATTCATCGTGTCATACGTCGGATTACGTCGGGACCATTGTAGGCATTCGTGTCTGACGTTATCGGATACCGACCAACGGACAACGTCGGATCGGGAGAAATACGGTTCTAATGTAGGTGCGGCCTAAGATAACTTAATACATAATTGAGATTTTTGTTCTGATATTCCAAAATAATTCTTAATTTAAGATAAAAATTACTAATATCAATGTCATAAAAGTGTCCGTTATTTAGAGTGTCCTGTATTTAGAGGTTTTCCTATACAAAAGTAGTGAAATTGTCCCCGTCCCCGAAAAAACGTCCGCTATTTGGAGGTGTCTACTATTTAGAGGTGTCCGTTAAGGGAGGTTTCACTGTACATATATGATATATGTATGTATATGTATATATATGCAGTTATGTATATTGTTTTACTGAATTTGATCATCTCATATTTAATTTTAAATATTTCAAAAAATTATGTGAATCTTACATTAATTAAAGATCTATTATAACAATTGTGATTTGAATTATGTTTATTGATTTATATTAAAACTGTATTTTATACCATGTATTATGTATAATAATAAAATATTAATAACAATTATAACAACTGTTTTGCGCATTTGTTTCTATTATTTTAGGTGTCCCCTGAAGATCAGTTATCATTGAAAATTTGCCAAACATGTATTAATCAGATAGAAGATGTATATCCTATATTTGAGTTTTGCTCTAATACTACAAAGCTTATGTCGATGATTATTGGAAACATTCCACTAGATAATTTAAGGGAAAGTGTCGAGGTAAGCTATTTAACAAATTTTCAGGTGTTTATATAAATTAATTATTTATAGTGAGATGAATGTTTATATATACATGAATATGTGTATATGGACTAGTCTACAAATACATATCACAATGTAGAAAATGTCAGACATACTTAGTATTATTTATAAAAGACATACATTGCTTCTCAGATAGGATACTTCTGGTAGATGTGTTGAATTTTAAAGAAATTATTAAAAAAAAAATCTTCAATGAAATGAGAAGATCTTCAGTTTATTTTAGAGGAAAATTATTGTCAGTTTTATATTGAATTTATGTTCAGGGATGTATTAGAGTTAAAGACCAGTCTAGGAAACAATATTAATACCGCCCCACTATTAACTATTGTTAATTTTTACAATGATATCATTAATTAACTTAAAAAAGTAATCTTTTAATTTCTCAATAATCTTTTGAAGATACTAATTTAGCTATAACACCAAAAATAATGATATTAAAATCATGACTCTTTTATTGAAAATAGCATAATAAAGAATTGTTGACTTAAAAAAAAAAAAAAATTAAATTCTTTTCGTTTAAAAATTTTATTTCTTGTACATGATTATAATGATCCACTTGGAATTTTTTTAATGAAGAAATGATTTATCATTGCTTTTAAATTCAATAGAGTAAAGAATATAAAAAATATTGGACAAAGTATGCCAGGTGTCTTTTTAATTATAAGTAGATATAAATATTTGTCTGCTGTCATAGTTAAATATGCTTTAAATGTACACGTCTCCAAGTTCCTACTGAAGCAGCTAATCAAAAATTTCTCAATTTCCTGATGGTCCAATCTGTCCCTGAGTATGCTTAACTATTTAATACCTACTCATAAATATGATTCATTTTACTGAGTTTTAAAATCTAACCTAACCTAAGCCAGACATACTTCACACCAAAATATTTTTTTATATTGTCATTCTAATATCTATAATTAAATTTTTATAACGTTTGATTAAAAAAATATATATATGTATTTTAAAGGCGTTTTTGTCAAATTTTGTAAATATTATTGAGGGTTTTGAAAAATGGCCTCTTGAAAATACCATCTAGAGCCAAATTCTGGTTCAAAAAGTTGTTGATCGAAACTTGGATTTCTCAACAAAAAAAGTGCATACAGAAAAAAAAAAGGAAAAATATCATTTTAAAAATATTAGCTTCTTTGGTCCACTCAGAATCTGAAATTCTCCTGATTAAAAAAAAAAAAAAAAGAAAAATTGTGATACAAGTAGATATATATGAGTACACTAATTTTGAACTCTTAAAACAAAAAAATGAAAAATTTAGAGAAAAAAATTGTCATTTTTGTGTTAACAGTTGTTTGGGTCGTAATTACGAATAAAAATAGTTGTTTAAAATTTGATCTAGAGGTAGAAAAATATGCAAGGAACTTTTTGGTAAATATTAAAACAGCCAGATATAAAAAATTAAAAATTTTATGAGGTTTTTTGTTGGATAAACAATTAAAAGTGATAAAAATGTCAAGTTTCTATTGCTATTAGTTAATATAGTTTTATAAGTTGCGACCATTACTAAAATTAACATCATGAAAATCTAGTTTACACGGCATATGTCATTTTTACTCTATTTTTCAGTAATTTCTCATCTCATTAAATCAGTGTTTGAAAAGAACACATTCAAATTTAAACGTGTTCAATTTTTCATAAACATGAACAATTTTTTTTAATTTAAACTTAATAAAAATTTAAATATAGATAGACAATAATATGAAGAATATTTATTATGAACTTTCAATAGGTATGTGGATATTTTTTTTCTAATAGTTACTTAGTTAAATATTTTGTTGCAATAGGTTTCTGTTATCAATAGTGAGATATAAAACTTGTATATTTTTATATTCTTTTTTTCGAGAAATAAATTAATAATAATAATACAAAAACGTATATACATAAAAAATAAAATAAACACCATTGTAAAAACACCAGTTTCTTCGCTCCACTCAGAATATAAAATGTTAATGTTAAACCTTGAATAGTTTCACAAAATCAAATTCTAATAAAAATGAGTTTTTTGTATATAAATAAAATATGAATCGTTTATGGCTCAAAAAATTAATATGACACAATATGGCATAAATAGGCTATGTATAAATACATTAAATTTAATTTCTTAAATATAGACTTATCAAAATGAAAAACTTAATCCATAGTAGAGAAGTAATGGGAAATATTGAAATGTTTCAAATTGTAAGTGATAATTGCTAAATATAAAATACAAAGAAAAAATCTTAAAGGACATAAAGAACAAGTTTATTTTTACAATGAACATGAACGCATTATTTTTTTTAAAAATGAATCTGTTCCATTTTATTGGACAATGAATGTGAACACGTTCACTTTTTTAGTGAATGTTTCAAACACTGTATTTAATAAAAAAAAAATGAGAATTTTGAAAAATGACCTTTTAAAGCACCATGTAAACACAATTCTCTACTGGAAACCTGCTTTACATAATATACTGATCTAAGTACTCTTTTGAATAAAAAATGTATTTCTATAAAAAGAAGAAGAGCCAGAGATATTTCGCACCATGGGTATTATTCACTCTTCGGGTGGGACTTGATGGGTGTGTTGAATTTTAATAAATCATATCTTCAACAAAATGATTCCGAGTGGAGATTCAGTTTATATAAGACTATGTTACTTAAAAATTATAAAGTTTATTACTAGGTATTAGAAAATAATTTATTTTTTAGTCGGTCAGTTTTATATTCCATTATTAACTGTGAAAATGAAAAACATTTTTGATGAGAATAGGAATTTTAAATTTTATTACTAATATTGGAAACTAGTAATTAGAAAAATTACCTCTTAAAAGTACCTTAATGAGAAAAATTGTGATTCAAAAAGTTGCTGGTCAAAACTTTTGGATAAGTATTTCTATAAGAAAATGTGTACACATAAAAATAGAAAAATAAAATTATAAACATAATTTAAAACCCAGTTTTCTGCTTCACTCAGAATCTATAATATTTGATATAATTATTTTTTATTCGAAAAATAACAATTTTGTTTTCTTCAAAATTTTTTCTTCACTTTCCTAGTTATGTTTAGATACAAAAGAAAAAAAATATATATAGTAAATGCTTAAAAAGAGTATCTCAGAATACTATACGTTTGAATACTATTTAAGTGTCGTTCATAATTTTTCATTGTTATATATACAGAGTAATATTGAATCATTTGAAGCAGTTGAAACTCTTCAAGAAGATATTAATTCATTTGAAATGAATGCAATTATGATTCAGGTGTGATTATTATTAGATTGTAATTTTGAGCATAGATAGTAATGGATTGATTTTTAGGAAAATAATAAAGAAAATAAGTCTGATAATTTAAATACAGAGGAACATGGCATCATCAATATTGTCACATTTCAAAAACCTGATCAAAATACATCACAATGTTTACGATGTACAAATACTTTTAACAGTGGTGAGAATAATGTGTATATCTTATTCAAACCAAATTTTATTATACTGCGTCAAGACTTCATTACTTATTTTATTATTAACCTACAGTGGGTACAAGAAATTTGTTTATTTTCATAGCCATTATTGATGGTCAAAATTGTACAATAATTTTATATTTTATTAACTCTTTTTTTTATATTCCTCTAAGTAAAAAGTAAAAAAACATTTTTTTTTTTTTTTAATTTCAAGACTGTATGAAGTATTTTATTAAAATAAGTGGGGTGATTATTTAATACCCTGCAAAACTCGCTGAAGGTTAATAATATATGATATATTATTATTATATTTGTATTTATTGTGTATTTAGGTACAAGTTTGAGACGCCACATTCTGTTAAATCATAACTTAAAAGATTTAGACTGTCATCATTGTTTTCGTCGATGTTCAAATGAATTTGAATTTGAAAACCATATAAAATTACATTTTGTATCAGAATACCCATATTATCCATGTGATTTGTGTTTTAATACTTTTGACAGTTTGGCGAATCTTGTACATCACATTAAAACACACACCGGAACACATACTAATGAATGGGCACTTTCATATAATCAATTCGATGGATCTACTCGTTTTAGCTGTCGGCACTGTAACAGGACATTTATTCTTGAAGCGTCCAGACGAATCCACGAACGAATACATATTTCATGTTACATATGTGAGATATGTGGCAAACAACTGCCGAATAAATCTCAGTTGAATGTTCATCAGCGTCAACATACTGGTGAAAGACCGTACGAATGTTCAAATTGTGGTTCTTCATTTAAATGTCTTTCAACACTGCGCCAACACGAAGTTATACATTCTGAGAAAAAATATAATTGTGAAATTTGTCTGCGTAAATTTAGTAGGCCAGAGAAGGTGCGTATACACATGCGAGTACATACAGGTGAAAAGCCTTATAATTGCTTAATGTGCCCAAAAAAATATCAACAGAAGAACGATTTAAATAGACACATTAAA
Source organism: Stegophylla sp. TES_Ste_2020 (assembly GCA_025469315.1). Taxonomy (NCBI): domain Eukaryota; kingdom Metazoa; phylum Arthropoda; class Insecta; order Hemiptera; family Aphididae; genus Stegophylla; species Stegophylla sp. TES_Ste_2020. The sequence goes on along the minus strand of JAIPRM010003747.1, from coordinate 19,697 downwards.
AAAAAACACGGAGAGAGTTACACCATGGCTAATTTAAGATAAAACGATGTATAAAAATTCGTTAAACTTGATAATTTAAATAATTATTATTTCCCTATTTGTTAATTTTATTTATTATTTCGATTTATAAAATATATATTTTATTACTTCTATAATACATTTTTAATTAAGTAATTTATAGATATGTTAAATTTGTTTTCTCATAAATTAAATTATTTTCATAAATTCAAATAGGTTTTATATTTTTAATTCTATACTAACAATTATGTACTTTTAAGAATTAGATGCATTTTTTTTTTTTTATCATTGTTTGTAAAAATGAAATCTCTAGTCAAATTTTATATACTGTAAGAAAAAAAAAATCATTAATTATATAAATAAATAACTTCATTTAATAACTAAAATAAATTCTAACTATTCATTTTTTGTATCTTTTCTTAATCGCCTCCTAGAACTCTCATTTAATGCTTGTATACTTTTTTGATTAGAATTCAATACCAAATCAATAAAAGTCATTGCTAACATGAGACTATTAGACATAAGTTCTTTTAAAATTGGTTCTTTAACATTAACAGAGTTATAAGACAAAATAGCATCAATTCCTGGAACAATAGGCGTTACATAATCTGGAAAGGTCCCTTTCAACATCAATTCAGTTATTTCTTGTGATGATATGACTTCTGAACCAATGATGATTCTAAATAGTCTGGCGTGCAAACGAGCTTTCATTAGTACCACTCTGTTTGAAGGTTCTAGAAAAGCAGAGAAAAAGTAAATATATATTGGAATTTTTCATAGTTTAAACATGTATCAGCCAATATTTACGAGTTTCAGTCGGTGAATTTACAGTTGGACGGATGTTAATAAGCGCAATTAACATAGCGAGTGTTTGCAGTTTGACGTAAAATAAATTAGAACCAGCGATATTAACGTTAGTTGGCATTTTCATATAGTTTTCAATTACATAAATGTCACTTTCTGGTATTACTTTCATTAGTGTTGTCACCTAAGTACAGAAAATATATTAAAATAGTACAAAATAATAAACAACTTTATTCAATATTGCTTACAGAGTTGTAGACGTCGTTTAAATTGAATTTACTCATGTCTTCTGGCAAAGGTATTGTTGTCCAATCAGCTAGAATGTTACCCTCACGAAGTATAGTAGTGTAACTCAAATATGTACCAGACATTTGTATGGAGACAACTTTTTTAATGGACTAGAAACAATTAAATTTAGTATACATAATCAATACAATATTGTACAATAATTTACCTGTTTCCTTTCTTCTGAAAGTATAGGTACATAATAATTATTGATGTTCCGATAACTCTTACGTTTTATTTTGCTAACTTCGATTACTTCACTAAAAAAGCGTTTCAAGCTCAGTGGCTGACTTCCAAAAGATTTCAATATCACTAATATAAAAATGATAAATGATGTAGGCACATTAAGATATTTCAGATATTTTGAGTAAAAATAATAAATAAATTAAACAATTATTATATAATATTTTTCTTTTATTAATATTTTTCTAATATATAATTCAAAAATAATTTCGGAAAACTAAATATTATAGTAATTTATTCAAACAATAAGTATCAAAATAAGTCAATGACTGAGAACATATCGTCCTTTGAGTATTCTGCGTTGCAACACCCTGCGTCCCTCTTTTGTTGCCATTCTCATCCACCAACCATGCTTTTTAATACGTTTGTTTTCGTTAGGCCGGGGGAAATGAATACGTGTTTTTGTACGAACAAAGTCTATGGACCACGAGTTCAATGTTGATGGTGTTAAAAAACTAGCTGGTACCGGTCCTTGAGGAACATTTCTAATGAATTTTCTAAAACAAAATTATCAAAAAATGATACACAGAGAAACACAGTAATAATAGTGACTTGGCATAAGTATAAGCAGTGTAAGTGTTGCTTACATAGAAACTTTATTCTAAATATGTGTATTTACTTTATAACATTGAAAAAAGTAGTATAATTTTATTAAGTATATATTTCATTGTTTTACTCTATCAATTTAATTTATTGCATTTACATACAGTAAATAGAACATAGGTAAAAACTGAAAGAATTCATTACTTGACACCTTCATATCTAATACTTATTAATTTATTCGAAAAATTGATAATATGAAAAAAATTAAGACTAACTCCCCAGAGCAGTAGCTTTTTAGTAGATGATTTTGATTCAAACTTTTGGTATCTAAGATCGAGGTAGGTGCAGAATATAATTTTTGGAGGTGCTTACTATGCCATGCCATTGAGTAAGTAACATTATGTTTTCGACCACTTACTGAAATGTATTGCGTAGAACTTGTCCGAGGGACATAGCGAATGATGATTTCTTAGGAGGCAAAAGTTGTAAATTATAGACAAATCGAGCTTACTTGTACTCAAGTTGACGGGCAGAAGCAATAAAAATTGATGCAGTACTAGTGATAAAATAATCTACGATGTTTACAAATTTGTGTTCGTTAATAGTAAAAACAGCTAGACCATAGTACTTGTTAGACACGCGGATTCCTGTTCGATGGCATTAGGCTGCCTTATCATAGTATTATATCATTATCACCAATTTATATAATATCACAGAATCCACATTGATTATCACAGAATATTTTTGTGACAACGAATTGCTTATTTCAGTTTGGCTTATCTATATTTTGGAACTGTCACAATTTTATTGAAAATTGTTATATTAATTTATAATTTTGTCATTAATCCCAAAAATACAATAAAATATGAATATAACATAAATACACATATATGTATGTAATGAACATACATGCCGTAGGTGCATGAATGAATGGATATTTTTGAAATAAACTAAAATTGAAAAAAACATAAAATACCACTTTAAAAGATAATGTCGGCTATGATTTTTACATATTGTGTTATATTGAAAATAGGTAATGTATGTATTTGTATTAAAATTATAACAGTAAATAGGTAGGTATTTTGTAATAAGAAATACATAATTTTATATGTACCAGTCGAAGAAGTTTAAAGTACAAAAAAAAATATCCAAATGCGTTTGTACTGGACGAAAAAGCAGAGAGTCGTAAAAGCTGATATTAATTATTATTTAACCATCTAATAATCAAATAAATGCAATTCGAGAGGGAAATGGTAAATCTACAAACTTAAAGTTCATAGACTAAGTTTAAAAAAAAACTTAAACAAGTTACATAAAAATTATCGTTTGCTTATTGTCGGGAATTCTATAATACTATTCGGCAGGTGCGGATCCAGAAATTATAAATAGGGGGTGCTCAATCAATAGAAATGAATAATAATAGCAGCTAACTACTAATTACACCTTAATATAAATCTCTATGTAAAATTAATTATATATTTATATCTCTGTTAGAAAAAAAAAACATTTAATAAATTATGCACTTCATTTGTTTAATTTACTATAATGATCTACTCAGTTTATTTTATGTTTTACATTCCGAGTGGGGCAAGGAATCTAGTGTTTTTAAAATTATGTTTATTTTATTTTTTCATATAGAATTTTTTGTCCATAAATTTCGACCAGCAACTTTATGAATCAGAATTTTTTCAAATCCTCAATAGTTTGTTCAAAATTTTGGAAAAACTACTCAAATGTTGACAAAAAGCCTTTTAAGTTTAAAATGATTTATCGTTTCTTTAAAATTTAATACACCTTCAAATCCCATTTAATGATCGAATAAAACCAATGGTGAGAAATATATACAGCTTTTTTATAATACATTTATCTACCTACACTTTATTGCATTTCAATTTCACCCAAGTGTGGCAAGCGATTGTGTTAAAAAATATATTTTTTAGTCAGTTAATAATTTTATATAATTTTGTGTAATGTGGTTAATGTGACAGGGAGTGTTTGAGCACTCCCTGTCACATTAACATTAAATTGATCAGATTAAATTTATCAAAAGTTACTCGATTGTCAACCACCTAAGTAGTAGGTTCCTAATAAAACCGTAGCATCAGCGCCGGCTAGTCGATATTTTCCAAGTTCATTGTGTTCAACAGTGTTGCGACGTATTTTGACGTTATTTAATTATATGATCGAATAACAATCGGACCCGTAATAATTATTTTAAGCCATGTCACGTACTCGAAAACGAAGTCAAATAATACGCGAGCGTTCGAACGAAAAGAACGGGTTCATTGGATTTCATTAGAAAACGCGGCGGCGTGCTAGATACACACATTTTCTGGTTCACATTCGTTAATATAATATATCGTCCTGTCACGGTTTTTACCGCTTCGATTGGCTATCAATTATTTGTAACGGAGCAATAATTTTTATATGGAAGCCGACATGGTCGTTAAACTTACGTTTTTCTACGACCATATATAATATTGTAAGTATTTTCAATCTACTTTTGAATCGGATTTTCTTCTCGCATGGAATAAACTCAACCTTCATGTATTTATGTAGGTATATGTATGGCTGTATTATATTATTATCTATAAAAAATTTGAGATAAATTCATAGACATTTTGAATACTTGATTTTAACGATTTGATTTTAAAATTTCACTTATTTCTTGTCGGTAACTAGGAACAGTGAACTAAAAACACCAACTTTTGTCACCTGTTAAATTTTTTTCCCTACCAAGTGTCAACAGGAAATTCGTCCACGAGTGCTTGGTATCTGAAACGAGTATAAGAGTTTTTTGAAAATAAACCGATATCGAGATTATCTCACAGTCGACTTTACGGTATTTATTACCAATCAGTTAAAACGTAAAATGATGATAAAATAACAAAAATCAAATTAATATAATTTTATTTTTTACAATGTACATATCGACGAAAATAAAACTAATAATTCATAATATAAATAATATAATATAAATAATAATATCATATTTCATTATAATATTATTGTCACTCGCTCCACCGTTCGAACGTTACAACGCGTGTGAAACATAAATGTTTTAAATTTGATTAGTGCAGACTAAAATTTGAAAAGACAATTAAAAAAAATATGTATATTACTATTGAACACAAATCAAAATGGACAGGTGTGACACTTACAGAATTAGATAATAACAATTTTAAATCACATGAATATTTGTTCTAAGTAAGCTGGGATTACGAAATGTTCTTCATCGCTTCTCATTTTGTCGATATTTTTTCATTAATTCTAGATCTTTCGGAAATCCAATGATATTTACATAGAATACTTTGTTGATCAACAATTGTATATTATCAGGCAGCATCCTATATATCAAATTTAATATAACATGTAAAATATTTACACTGGAGCTTAGATAATGTAAACACGTCATGGTTAAATTACGAATAAAACTATTGATATGACATAATTTTATTTTTGATAATTCTAACATAATTACAAGAGGAAACTGGATTAATTATTATTAAAGTTGGGAAGTTAATTAGTTTTTTTTACTAATTGAAGTTGAGTTATCCCAAATTACATTATTAACCGATTAAAACTAAATTTTATTTCAATTATAAATATATTTGTGTTTTAAGTAATTAAATTCAGTTACCTACGAAGATTCAGAAAATACTAATTAGGATAAATAAGTTAAATTAAGAACTTATAAGCTTTTTTTCCTCTAACTACGTTCAAAAAAATATTGTGATAATTACAATAGATTGACACGCAAAAATATGACTAATTATCGCCGAAAAAAAAACTTGTAGGTACGCCCAAAAATAAATAAGTACACTGTATATAATGTAAACAATTATTAGAAAATTGGCAGACAAATTTTTAAAAATAATTCAAATTTTAAGAAATTAACCAATTTAATAGTTAACATCTATTTTTTTTACTAGAGAAGTTAAAAGTTCTTAAGAAAAATAATGAGTGTATATAAACGAATAACGATTACCTTATAATAAGCAGAAATTAGGTGGGGAGAACTAGAGGGCACCTTAGTTTTATTCAGTGTCCCCTCCTCAAGTTTTTAATGTTTATGTCTTAAGGTTTTTATTTTCATGTATTATTTTACAAATAAAACAAATTTTATTTGTATTTTAATAATATAAAATAATTTTTTGGTGTACCATATGTAAAAAGTGGTTCCTTGCAATAAAATGCATAATTCTTTCGGAGAAATCATTCGGAACATTAATTGATAATTAGGTTAAAGCTAAGAACATACCACATTGTAAATTGAACAAAATGTAAAATTATTATTAAATATACCTATTAAAATGTATATTTTTAAATTAATTATCCTTTTAGGGATAATGTAAAGATAATTTTTATAATATATTACGAAGGGAGAAGGGCATAGTTATGAAGTTTACGAAAAAAATGTAGCCCCTCTATAAATCTGACTTAAGTTGCGCCTATATACCTTATTACAAATTTTTTAACTGTTGACGTGTTTCAATTAAATTATTCCTATTTGTGCAATTGATAAACGTTACCTTACAAATGCGACTGGGAACATGAAGTGATTGGGTACTGAAAAAATTCTACGGTTTTCCAATATACCATTCATGACGAGTTCGCCGACAAAAGAGGTGGGCATCTCTGGCATTCTAAAATATTTCATTATTTGTTTCTCATAAATCGTTCAATATTTTACTGTACAATAAATGTTCTTGAGCTACTGTACCTGAGCTCTAAATGTTTTGAAATTTCCGGATTGGTTTCAATAAAATACGGACACACCGTCGTAGAAACCACTGCCGACTTTAATGCTCTTAACTCGTTGTGCAAACTCTCCATCATACCTGCATGGGACATGTTTACATAATATATAGATTATAATTTTAAACACATATAAACATGTTTAATTTATCCATATTTTTATTAAGCATGAGAAAAATTTCAATTATATAGAAAACAGTAAAGTACTAATTTATGTTTAGTCATTTAAACTTTCGCGACTCTAATTTGGGTCGTGACCATAGGTTGGAAATTGCTGATTAGGTATTAAAATATATAATGGAATATAGATGAAATATATTAATGGGAAAATGTAAATAATTTTTCAATTGATTTGAGTAAAATTTTTTAGATTCTGAACGAAGTGAAGAAGCTAGTGTTTTTCAATGGTGTTTATTTTTTTATTTTTTTTCTGCGTACAACTTTTTGTATGGAAATACTTGTTCAAAAGTTTCGATCAGAAACTTTTTAAAACCGGATTTGTCTGTAGATGGTACTTTAAAGAGGTCATTTTTTGAATTTCTCAATTCTTAAATTTTTTTTTTTGGAAAAAACTACCCAAAATTTGACAAAAACGACTCGGAAACCATAATTTTTTGTTCCGAACTATATGAAAATTTAAACAGATAGAAAATCATATAAGAAAGATTTTGGCGCAAGAAAATTTTAGAAATGTAAAAAAAAAATTTGGACATTTTTCTAACATTTATTTTTTATATTATTAACTTTCTTCTTTCAGAATCGTTTTATTGAAGAAATGATTAATCGTTTCTTTAAAATTCAATGCAACCGTCAAGAGAATCCCACCTGACGTGTGAAGAACACACTGACGAGCGAAGTAAACATTTTTTACCGGTTAAGCTTTAAATTTAACTTGTTAAATTATTTATTTGTTATGTGTTATAACTTTTAACTGGAGGCTTAATTTTGTATTCTATTCAACTCGATTGAATTCATTTAATTTCGTTAAATTGTCTGCTTTTATTGTTATATTATTATAATGTTATAATATATCGTATATTAATAGTTACTAACTATAAACGAGTACAACTAACCGTTCGTCGCCCATTTTGTGGCCGTATAAGTAGATATGCCGGATAGTCCACTCATCGACGACATAGACGATATGGCAACGATTTGTCCTTGATTTCTTTCCAACATCGAGGGTAGTACCTCCCTATTCATCTATGACAATTAAAATATTTTCACGCATTCATTCACGGATTCGACATATGATTCACTGTAGATGCGTCCAGTGGGAGATATCACAATTTGAAAAAATTCTACTTATACTAAACGTGAATCATTATATTTTTACATGGTTTTGGATATATTTTACGGCTAAGGGTTAGTTGAAAATTTGTGCAAAATGCTTTTCGAATTGAGTTATACATTATTATGAAGTGTCATAATAAATCGCTGACTGCTAGAAGCTAGAACTATAGATATTTTTTTTTAAATATCAGTCATCGACTAATAAAGACTAGCATTTTAGGAAAGGAGCAATATTTGTGTAAGTCTTAAATTATCTCAAAAACAATACAAGAAATATGTATGAAAATTTGGTGCTAAGAATGTTTCTGTAGCGTGAATTTAGGGTCATTTTATTGGGAGAGGGGAGGTCAAAAAATTTGAACATATTTATTATTGAAGAATTGTTATATTAGGTTTTCTTAGAATATGCAAACTAGTTCCTTTTTTTTTATCAACATTGTTGAAATTATTATTTTTTTTTCCACTTCTTTGGAATGTTTAATAAAATTATCATCTGGTATCAAAATATCTGAAAGAATATTAGGACGTAATTTTTACACTTATTATTAATAATATTGGAATTGATTGGTAAAATTTTGAATTCACTATAAATATGAATATCAAATTAAAAAAAAAAGGATGAGCATTAACTAGTATGAGTACATAATATCATTATTATTTATAATATATCCCTAATAAATAATTAGTAATATAATATAGCCCTAATATGTAATTATTCATTATATATTACTAGTAATATATAATTAATGATAATATTATGACGATATACTTGTATGATTATCGAACAAGTCATTCAATAATCTCGAAGTAAATTTTCATTTGTTTTTTTCTCAACAGTATTTACATTAAAGAGTCACAATTCATTTATGGTTTTACCAACAATTGTTATGTTTTCACTGTACTAAATATTATTTACCTACGGGCTACGATTATTAAATAAAAAACCAACCGAAAGCTGTTAAAACACGATAAGTTCGAATAAGAGCCATTCAAACGCAAGTGTGTGTTATTTATTAAAATTTCAATAATAATTTTAGTTTTAAGACCATAGTTCACGAGTCAAAATTCCTAAAAACTAAATATCTATCCATATGTAGTAACATAAATTGGGGGTTAAGTTTTTTTTTTAATTTGAAAAAATGGATTTGTTTTCATGTAACTGAATTAATTTTAGATGTAGGACAAAAGTTTACGAATAAACATGAATTTAAAAACAAGGAAACAATATGAATCTAACCGAATATAGAAAAATTGAAGTTGCTTTTGGAAAAAAGTAAGTTATATTGCGCATGTGCGAACTGAGAGGGGGGTAGGGTGAAAATTTAAAATTTTTCTAAAACGCCTACGTTAATACTCCTTCTCACCTTGCGAAGACTCGATACCAATCTGAGGTCATCCAACTGAGATTGTTAGTTAGATTATTCCTCGAACACACTGTATATACTTCGTATGTGTGAGTTAGTTAGGTACAATATGGGTAATTGCGCGCGCGCAGCTCACCCAGATCTGTCCCAGGAGATTGACGTCGATCAGTTCCTTGATGAGCTGATCCGACTCCGGATTGACGTACATGTGGGCCAAAACGACGCCCGCGTTGTTCACCAGTATGTCCACCGGGCCCAGCTGCCGTCTGACGGCCTCGTGCACGGCCTTGATCTGTTGCCGGTCCGTCACGTCCAACCGGTGGCTCACGGCCTTGCCGCCGGCGCGTCTGATCGCGTCCGCCGTTTCCGCGCACCCGGCCACGTCCACATCGGCGCAAACTACTTTGGCGCCCAACCGGTGGAATCTGACGCAGAGCTCACGGCCCAGGCCACGAGCCGCTCCGGTTACCTAAACGCAGCACCAATTATAGTTGAAATTCCAAGAGAGCAGTTTTATTTTCTATGTAGAAAACTTTAAAAATTGTTTTTCCATATTGATAAAATTAAAAAATACATTTTTTAAATTACTTTCCTTAAAATTTAGAATTGGTTGTTATGTTTTTTTTTAGGTACGACCTTCGTTGTATAGTCATTGAATCCGAATTCCGGACGATTACCAATATTCGGATAATTAACGAATGAATTCATGGATTCTATTATATCTTGTCAATAGATCCTGTTAATATTAATTTATTGTATTTATAAGGTCCAGGGAGAGAATAGGATATGGTGGACATGCTCCTCAGAATAATTTTCAAACAATGTAAAACAAGAATTTTGTGAAAAACTAGGGTTAGAAAAGTTATTGGTTAAGTAATATTATTACACTATATATAATATTATGTATAAGATAATTGTACATAAATTGTTTGTGACTGGACTTCAATTTGTAAGAAACAAATAAATGATATTAATACCTGAACTATATGGATTAATCCGGAAAACTTTAATCGATTAATTTGTTATCATTAATGTTTTAAATCTCTGTTAATTATTCAAATATTTGTAATCATCCGAAGTCATTTCTTGCAGGGTGCGGGGATGACCGAAAAACCACAAAATTTAATGAAAAGAATTCGCGCGTTCACGGGAAAAATTAACAAATAAAGAAGCCGGACATACTCGTATTTCGCACCATGGGTATTCTTCGTTCCTCAGGTGGGACTTGGTGGACGTATTAAATTTTAAAGCAAATGATTAATAATTTCTTTAATAAAACGATTTTGAGTGGAACTTCAGTTTATATAAGATAATTTTACTTAAAAATTACAAAGATTATTATTATTAAAACAAAACTAATTTTTTGTTCAGCAAGTTTAACATCTTACTATTAATAAAGAAAAGGAAAAAAAATTGATGAGAAAAAGTGTGAAAAAAAATAAAAATAAATTTTCATATATCAAAAATTTTCTTTCACTGAAATATTTTTCAAATTATTGTCTAACCATATTTAAATTTTCATAAATTTTGGATTAGAGAAAAAGTTTCAAAGGCGTTTTTGTTAAATTTTTGGAGAAATTGTTGAGAATTTCAAAAAATGACCTCCTAAAAGTACCATCTAGATTCTAGATTCTAAGAGCCAACTATGAATCAAAAAAGTTACTTGTAGACGCGTTTTTAAACAAGTTTTTCTACAGGAAAACGTGTACATAGAAAAATATCGTTGTAAAAACATTAGCTTCTTCGCTCCACTCAAAATCTAAAATGTAGTTTGATACGATGTCTTATTGAATGCACAAAAATTAAATATGTATTGCACTATAATTAATTAATGACTAAATGACTAAGTGAATTGTGATACAGTAGTTTTGCTACTTGTTTATTACTTACCAAAACCACTTGTCCTTTTATATTTTTCTGTTGACGTTTAAAGAACAGTTTAACCGTCGCCCACAGAATAGCTGGTATTATGAGTGAAATGCACAGTATTATTTCGAACACTAATCTTATCGGGTTGGCCGGTATTTGTCTGTATTGGCATTTAGAAGATTTTTTATTCGTCATTTTCATAGCTATTTTGTTAATTTTACGTGGGTACTTTTAGTCACTCTAAGTCGTACTTATATCGTACAGTTATCAAATAAGTTTTTTTTTTTTTAATTTAACTACGCCGACGATTACAAATGACAATGTCGAGACAAACTAAAATACGCGATTGAAATCGAATAAAAATGAAATAATCGATGCTTATAATGATTTTGTGATTGCCAATGACGAGTTTATTTGAAAATTGCTTAGTAATTCGCAATTATGTTTTAATGTCATAACGGACATGAGGGCAATGCAAATATTAATTTCACATTTAACGCAATATGATAATAGCGTGAAGGTTGCACGTACATGACGTTACAATGTTATTCTGTGATTTGTGTTTTAAAATGGAAGACATGTAATGGTGTAAAAATGGTTTTTATGTCATACGAGTATATATAAACTCTATAGGCTGCATTATATAGGCACGACTAGACATAAATTTTCAGAGAGGAGGAGAGTGGCTAAAATGTTAAAATTCTCACTGATTTGGGGGTGCATCACCTTCCAACCACACAAAATAATAAAACTTATCCCAAAATTCCTTTTTAACCCCTTTGTAATGTATAAAGAATTTAATAGCTATTACTTCTTTTTCTCTTTAAAGTCATATAATATTATACTACAAATTACAGTTTAGTGGCGTAGCTAGAAATATATTTTGGGGAGGGGGTTACAAATTGTATTAATAGTACCTATTGCTATGTTGGTACCATAGATTATGTTGCCCAAGACATGTTTGTAGTTTCTCCTTTTGATAAATTATTACTTTATTGATTTTTAATCAAGTGAGTATGGTACATAATTGATGCGCAGATTCCGATTTTTTAATTTTACGGAAATTCCGGTAATTGCATATTTTGCCGTTTCTTGTCAATTTGTCGACAGGTTTTTGACGTTTTGGAAAAAGTATTGAGAAATTGGAAAAATTACCTGTCTAAAGTACCATCTGGGTGTGATTCCGGATCTATAGAGTTACTGATTGAAACTTTTGGACAAGTATTTCTAAACGAAAAAGTGTTTCCAGAAAGAGAAAAAAAAAATAAACATCATTGTAAAATTATAAGTTTCTTCACTTTGTTCATTTAGAATCTAAAAATAAACATCATTGTAAAGTCATGAGCTTCTTCATTCCATTCAAAATCTAAAAAAAAAAAAATCGGTGCACCTTAAAATTTGCTGTCCGTGGCAATTGCTCCCTTTCGCCACCTCTCTAAATATGTCATTAGCTAGGGGAAAGATAGGTCATTATTAGATTGATTGCAGTGATAAAATATTAATTGATAAAATACATATTTTTTTTTATATCAACGTTTTTTTTTTTTGGAGGCCACTATTAACGCGTTGTTCAATGTCGTCTTGCAGCATATTTACACATATTTCTTTGAAATGTAGGTAGTGTATACTGTATAGGTATAAATATAATATTATTTAAGAGTTTGGGTGCAATAATTCATTTCTAAGCCATAAATTACGTTGTTATAAATGTTATAAAAACAAACAATTAGGTATGCTTAGAATACCCACCTTCTTTAGTTTGAAGAATATATTATAATAATTATATTCTATTTCTCTAGTTTTTCACCCAGATATACACTTAATACTTATACCTATTATATGTAACCTACATATAGTTAATTAAATTTTTTGACGAGTAAAGTAAAACAATGGTAACTTTAAAAACTATGATTTACCTGTATAGTGCATACCATATGACAAGTTTAGTGTGTGTTTTAATATAAGATCTAAATATAATTTTAAAATACGAAACACTAGTAAATTTATAGTCAGAATAAAATATTTTATTTTGATTGCACAATTTTGATTATTATTATTATTACTATAATTTCTAGAAAATAATTTAATTAAATAAAATCACAGAATTAGACAAACATTTTCCGTGTGCATTAATGCTTAAATTTATTAATCACTAAATTATAATTAATCACAGACATAAAACGCGTACATATCACATCGTGTTAATCGAATATAATATTACCCTACACGCATAATTATTAGTACCTAATACCTATTACATATTATATTAGCTATTTTTATATTAATTTTTTGTATACTTATAGCCTTATATTATTGTTTTTAAATTATTGAGTGAAAAGTTTTTTTTTTAAATATTTCAATATCTTAAAATTAAACTTTCTTAATTTTGATATTACATACAAATGATATTGTGTTAAAGTTATTGTAACATAGTATAAACTGTTATTTTGATTATTTAATATCAATTTATACTGCGATACGAAGATGAATATTAATATCTAGTTAAAAGTACTTGCTTAATAATAATTTATACAAATTGGACATCGTAAAAGTGAATTTTGATTTTCATATTATACAATAATACCTACGTAATAATAATTACAAAGTAAGCCAGAAACAATACGGGTAGGTATTATTATTGTGGGTAGTTTCTTATTGTTGGACAGTAATTAATAGGTATAGGAATGTTAATTGTGACTGTAGCAAAATAACTACTTTTATAAATAACGCGCTAGTAATTTGAGTCATAGTTTTAAATAAATAACTATAATTTGTAGTAAATTTACTTCATAAAAGTAATATTAAAATAAATAAAGTATAATTACAATTACATTGACAATTATATTATAATTAGATAACTGCAATAAAATATAGGTATACATCATATTTTATCAAACTGAATTTTGTTATGTTTAAATTTTTTTTGATTTTAAATTTGAATTTATCTACGTTATAAAAATTACATACTTATATACCTATTATGTATGGAAAAAGTAACGCTCTAATTTTTGCTAAGAAAAGTAACATAACTTCTATGCACTAATTTATTTATTACGAAAAAATAAATTTGTTACTTAAACGTGATATTACTTTCAAAAAGTCACTTACCCAACATTGTTCCCGGTTTACAGTAAATTTTAGTCATGACTTTAAACCATAGTTTTTCAATAACATAAAGATTAAGATGGGGGGCGAGAAATGCTGGTACGAACATTTAAATATTAAAAATAGCTATACTTATGTTAATACTTAAGCTCGTAATCAATCGAGTGTAGTATATTATACGTGTAAACTAGGCGTATCACGAAGATCTCACAATATTTAGGAACATATGCAGGGAGGTTTTTTGGGCATTTTGAAATATTTTTTTGTTTTTTAGTTATTGCTCATACTAAATTGTCTGTTAAAACATTAATTTTTTTAATAAATAAATTGAAATCTAAGGGCTTATTCAAATTATGTCGAATATTCTAAACAAAATGGCGAAAATTTGCAAAAAAATACCCTTAGATTGTAATTCATAAACTAAATACTGTGTTAAGTTGAAAAAATAAAGCGGTTTTTTAAGATTTCTAAAATCACCTCTCCCCATAATTTTTTTTTCTGCTTATGTCTCTGAAATTGTCACACGTGTTTTTGACACGTAATAATGTTCGTGAAACGCCCTGTATACACGACTCGTGTTTTAACATACGCGACGATGGCTCATCACTAGGCACGAGGCATTTTCATGTCAGCAGAACTCACGCGACGACCTTTGGTCGCGTGACCTCCATCGTGACCGCAGGTGGTGGCTCGCGGTCGCCCACCTTGCGCATGAACGAACTGCCGTTAGCCGCGGTCTTCGGCGCCGCTTGCCCAGCTCTCATCACCGTTTTAATGGACACAACGCTCTTGCCGGCGGACGTAACCGTCGTCGCGCCCGGGTTCTCCATCGTCTTCACCGCGACCATTTCCGGTGGCTTTGAAGCTGATCTCGAGACGACGACCTCCTCGGCCGCGACCCCATCACTCTTCACCGGCACCTCCCCACTGTGTGCCTCCACCACTGGCTTCACGACCTCGGATTTGACCGTCGCCGCGTCCACCGACGGTTTCTCGATAGTTTTCATCGCGACCATTTCTGTAGGTTTTTCCGCCGGCACGTCCGATGGCTGCTTTTTCATCACCTTCAGGACTTCCGAGTACGTGGGATTTTCCACGGTTTTCGTGACTATTTCGGCTCCGGGCTTTTCGTTCTTGAACCCTTCCGACGGCTGCTTTTTCACCACCTTAAGTGCCTCCGAGACCGTAGGCTTTTCCATGGTTTTCATCGCGACCATTGCGGGTTGGTCAGTCTTTTTCGCGTCCTCCTTGGACGTATTTTTTGACGATTCTCCGCCGGAATGATCTCCTTGCACGGTTTTGTCCGCCTGCGGCTTCGCGTCCACCTGTGGCTTCGCATCCGCCTGCGGTTTCGCGTCCACTTGTGGTTTCGCGTCCACCTGTGGCTTCGCGTCCACCTGTGGCTTCGCGTCCGCCTGCGTCTCTGCTGCCGTTATCGGAACGACAGAGGGTTTCTCGTCCGTCATCGACGCGTCGTTTTTAACACTGGATTGATCGTCGTTCGTGGTGGACTTGTCGACAATTTTTACATTCGACGACGATGACACGCTCACGGGTTTCTCTTCGAAATTTGTCTCGGTCGACGATTTGACAACAGTCTCGACCGCAGCGCCTTCCGTCTTCGGAACCGTCGCGACCGCCAGATGCTCTTCGGCCACCGTCGCAGAATCAGTCGCTTCCGGAGCCCCGCCTTCGTTGTTGACAGTTTCTGGCGCACGGACGATGTCGGGCGTATTGGGCGTCACGGAATACGGGTCTTCCGCGCTGACACCCGGTCGGATGCTCTGATCCGGGCTCAGCCTGACGTCCACGTTCTCGGGCGCGACCGAATTCACTCCCAAGACGTTACCTTGTGACTGGGCCTGCAGGGATGACGACTCTGGTGCCTCTAGCGGGGACGACGCGGGTAACTCGTGAAGGGACGATGCAGGTGCCTCGGGAGTGTACGACGCTGCGGACTCTGGAGCGTACGACGCCGCGGATTCGGGAGCGTACGTGGACACAGACTCGGTAAGAGATACCGGTGACTGAGTAGTGTTCGGTTTTTCCGGCTGTGCCGTCATCGTGCAGTTCTTCTTCTTCTTTTTTCTCAGCAGAAAATCGCCTTTATTACTGCCGCCGGCGGCGCTGTGGCGCCCGAATATTTGTTCCGGCTTTTCGCCGCCTCCGTCGAGGGCCGCCAACAGCCCGTTGTTTTTTCTGGTGAAAAAATCCCCGGGCATCAGGACCACAGCAACGCCGTCCGCGTCCACTTGCAAATTGAACTCACCGTTTTGCCTCTGATCATAGGTGACGGTCATCGGAGCGGCGTGGGCGGCACCGCAGAACGCGGCCAGCGTGCAGACGATTCGCGACACGGCCACCATTTTTGATGATAATGCAGTTGTCGTTTTCTCCTCGTACTTTGGCGTTGATGGTTGTGCGTGTCTTGTTGGTCGCGACTTTACTGCCGCACTGCTTTACCCGTACTGACAAACGTGCGCACTCCGCTCGCGATCATCGCGTCGGGGTTTTTTACCTTTTTATATATATTTATTTATTTGTTTGTTTTCAACGCCGCCGCCGCCGCCGCCGGTCAGGACACAAAACCTGTAGTAGTCCACAGTGACGACGAGCAGAAAAAAAAAACCGGAAATTACTGTTAAACCGGCCGCGCGGATTACTACGATTTTGCCGTCTGGCGTCTTGTTTGCCGCACGCGTAAACGTCACGTACCGTTAGTCGGGTATTTATTATAAATACGTCGAAATAGTTACAAAATAATTGCACACGCGTAAGTATATTTATTACAGTCGTGTGGTCTTGGCTCGTAACGACGACGTGGGTTTAAGAGCGATGCGATTAGCATTTGAATGGTCAACGAACTCGCCATCGGTCTTCGTGATGCGTGTTCGATTGACCTTTGTCCGTTCTCCGGCGGTGCCAGTTTACACCTCTACCGCGGGGCAAACGGGCTCCGGGACGATATACATGAAATAAAATATAAAACTCGTTTTTTTTTTTTTTTTCAAAATACGTTTTGTGAGCGTGTAGTAGATGTGTGTGTAAAAAAATAATATGCACTGTAAATCTCACGTGAGGTTCCAGTGTTTTTAATAATATAATATTAACAGCAGAGTGTTTTTACGCGGTGGGAATGCTCATGCGGTGTTGAACCCTAGGTCAACGTATCCACTATAGACCGCTACACCCATATCTACACTGGCACAGGTTAAGAAAAAATATAACTCTTGGCAACATTTACAAGGCGTGTAAATTTACATATTTTGACACGTTATTTACACCCGTCGAACACGTATATTCGTACTTATAGATCCTGAGCGGGGCGTGAAGGAACTCGTGGTTTCACAATGTTACTATTTTTTTTTTCTTAACATTTTTTTGCTATTGAATACATGTTCGGATCAGGACGTTTAGCATAGGTTTCCGGTGGTAAATCCTGAAGGTATAATACTTAAAACAGGTTATTTTTTCTCTATTTTTAAATAATTTTCCAAAAACAAGGAAAATCGCTAAAATATTTCTTTCATTCAATCGATTTTAGTTATGCCATCGTAACTTCAAAATTAATAATAATAGAAAGTAGAAATTTTCACATATTAATAATTATTAACAAAAGTGTATTTCAAACTGGACAATACTTTCAAAAGAATATGATTACTTTTAGATCCATAATTTTAGATTCTGAGTGGAGCGAAGAATGTATTGGTTTTACAAATCTGTATGTTTTTTTCTTCTTCTTTTTTTTTTTTCGTACGTATGGAAGCATAATTTCGGGTAGAGATACTGGTCCAAAAGTTTCGATCAGTAATTCTATAGATCGGATATGTTGTCAAGATGGTACTTTTGGCTGGTTATTTTTTCAAATTTTCAATACTTTTTCTAAGCGCAAACCTTGACTACCCAAAAATTGAATAAAAACGGTAAAAATTGCATAACCCAAATTTTTGTAAATTCGATTTTTTATTTTGTCATAACTTTCAAAATAATGGAACTAGAAAGTTGAAACTTTCACTAACTATTAAAAATAATCACGCTCATACCTCATAAAATTTTCAAAAACATTTAACTAATTATAAGGTAAGTACGGCATTTTGAAAATTTCAGAAATTTCTTGTTTTTTATTAGTTTTTAATTCATACAATTTTAGTGTATGGATATTAAAAGCTGAAAATTTAATACAAATATATTTATATGTAATTCTAACGATACTGAAAAAATCTTGAAAATCGTTAGACAAGTTTTTGTTTTATAACTGTTTAGATTTGGGATTTTGACAGAATTAATTAGTTTTACTTAAAATTACACACTTCAATGCATATAAAAAATAATTGGTTCAACCGATGTTTATAAAACTTGGTTCATAGATGGAGAATTATATTTCGAATACTTTGGCTAGGTTATGTTAGGAAAATATTTCACGGACGAATAATTAAACATTTTGTAAGATTTTTATTGGAAAAAAATCAAAAATAGTACGGAAAAATTACTATGAATATTAAAGTCTACAAATAAAAATAAACATTGATTACTTTTTAATAATTAATAATATTGAACTCTTACTGAACGCTTGAAAAAATTTAGTCAATTTTATTCGAAGCACCTATTATTAGAAAAAAATGATTTATTTATTGATTATAATGGTAATTAATTCAGTAAGAAATCATGTACATTTAAAATTATCTTCACTATTAAATTTCCACAGCTACCAGAGAAATAGGCATTTAATCCAACTGACTCATGTACAGTAAAAAATTCTCTACCCCAAACCTCGAACCCGAGAATTTTTCTCAACCCTGAGCTCTGTTCATATAACAACGCGTACTGTGGGTGTTTCAAACTCAAAGTATCAAATGCATCAAAATATTTGAATTGAAAATCGATATATGGTTGGCAAAAATACTAGTACCCTATCATGTGTTGAAGGTCGTATGAGACGTGCGAGCCGAGAGTTTGACTTTCCTGGTATTTTATTTTGTTGTCAATATAATTATATCTGTAAGTATCTGCATAATATTGGTCGCAGATATTTTAGAATTGAGCAGTTTTTTTGGGCTTGATAATACTTTAATGGCATAGGTACTGGGGGCGTATGTATATATTTTGAATGGGAATGGGAAGGGTTGAAAAGTAAAATTTTTGACTGAAAGCATGAATGCTACCGAACAAGCATTTTGAAAATACTATGCAATATCAAAATTATGTTAATTAAATACAGGTAATTTTTCGAAATTTTAACAGGTTTTTCAAGCATAAGGAGCATTAGCAAAAATTCAAAAAAATCTTGCAATAAAAAAGCCGGACATACTTCGCACGATGGGTGTACTTCGCACGACGGGTGGTATTCTCTTGACGGGCGTATTAAATTTTAAAGAAACGATAAATCATTTCTTCAGTAAAACGATTCTGAACGAA